>DF243686.1:8898-36452 GCA_000507305.1 Breviolum minutum Mf 1.05b.01 | reverse complement strand
CAATATATTACATACATTCCTCTCCAGACCCATCTAAATTTTCGCTTCCATGCATGGAGATTGTCTGGATGCCCTATGTTTTTTTGTCATGTACCTTCACAGCTGAACGGCTAGAAAATCCATGAATGACTGACATTGCAGGCTTTGGTCAGCGCCCTTTTCCTCCACAAAAGAAAAAGTCAAGTCAAAGTGCCCTGAGTTTGCGATCTGCTTTGGATTTCTTTCCACTTCCTCCTGGCCTGCTCTTCAGTGACACCGACTCTCTTGCTGACAACACCCCAATTGTATTTGCCCTTCTTGTCAAGTTTCATTTGCGTCAACTTCTCTTCCATCTCAGGTGTCCACTGCACATCGTCAGCGACTTCAGCTACAGCTTCATGATGGACCTTCCGTCTTTTGCCACCCGGTTGACAAGCCGGTGGTGCATGGTCTGACTGGTCTGACTGGTCCGGTACAGGCGACCTTTGCACTGCAAGAGCAGCGAGCCTCTCACATTCCTCGTCCATTGGCGCATTGAAGTCCGCATCTGGAAGAGGAAAGCCCAGTTGTTGGAGAAATCCTCGCGCCAATGCAGGTGTTTCTTGGTAGGCCGTGCCGATGCTGTAAAGGATAATGGCGTAGCGCTCACCTGTAAATTCCATAGTTCCATGCACTCGTTTGCCATCAAATTCTATGAGACCATCTTTGATGCTGTGCTTTTGGCCATGTAGCTTGTCACCACGCTTCCCGATTCCTTCAATGTCTTCTTGGAGCTCAAGGAGGTCTCGTCCCCTGTTGTCTTGAACCCAAAGCTCTCCTCCAGTCCAGTCTCCAAGTCCAAAAATGCAGCTGGGGCCTCTATTGTTTTTGTCCTTATGAGGCTTGGATTGAAGATTCTTCGTTATTTGAATGGATGTTGCTTGAAGATGAATTCCTTTTGCCGCTGCCATACGTTTTGCGTATTCCAGGATGAGCATGGTCAACCATCGAAATTGATATGTACCTCGAGATGGCATCGGAATACCACGCCAATTGGCACTGCAGACTAGGCCCAAACAAATCTGCTCGCTTTTCTTCTGGCCCATTGGAAGCACATTTTTCCGAGATCTCATCAGAAGTTCAGAGGAGGGAATACTCTTCAGATACTGCAAAATGCTTCTTGCAAGCATTGCAGTGTCCATTTGGCTAATGTCCTCTGGATGAGTGGCATCATACTCACTAAGCTCGGCACTAAACTTGACCATTTGGCTTCTGGCATATCGCATTGCCAACTCAGGTCGGTGTTCGCCTGGAGTTTCGATGTCTGGTAAGACTTCAGCATCTTCCAACTCAACGCTGACCTGGCTGGCGATGATCTTCTCCTCGCTGTGAGCTTCGTACTCATCATCATCCACCAGGATCACCTCACTGGAAGACATGGGCACATTTGGTACCGGCATCATATTTGCAGGAGGATCGAAGTCCACCAACAGATCTGTCACAGCCAAGTAGTTGGCATACATCTCTTGGAATTGGTTTTCTAACCTATCCAACTGAAGCTTGATGAGCTGAAATTGTGCACCAAAGGTTTTGAACTGTTTCTCCATGGCTTGAAGTACACCGGGCAAAGACATCGTGATTGCACCCAGGGATCTAAAAGTGGTCCGTGTCTTTGCTTGTGTTGCTCTGCCACTTGCGGCAAGAAACATCAAGAAACTTCGTTTGTTTTGATGTTTTTTGGGTTGTCTTTTTGTTTTGGTCTGTATGTTTTGGTTTGTTTTGGATGGCACGGAAAGGACCTTATATTAAAACTTGAACCACAAAAGGACCGAGACAAACACTCTCTGAGGGACCTTTGGCAAGGATTCCAAAAAAAAGGCGTCAGGTCTGCACAGTCTACCGATTCACAGAGTATTTTCTGCACCATTCTGGGCATATGTACGAGATTCCAAGACCTTAACATACCTCCACACTGGAAGCGCAGTTTCCAGTCCTGATACATTTGTGATGGCTGCGTGTTGCCATAGCAGCAACTCAGTGCACCACATCCCTGGCAAGGGGGCCCCGTGATTTCAGCATGATGCAACCAAAACATCATCCCCTGAAAAATCAATGTCAAAGTTCTACTTCCATTTCTTGTTACTAACCTCAAATTCAGCTCATGACGGCAATACAGGGCCGCCTTGGGCCTGTTGCAGCAAGTTGTGTATGCGACATCCACAACAGATGCACCTGCGAAGTTGCGGGGGTATGGATGGCATCAGGGAATTTTCCTGTTGAACAACTGTAGGTTCATCCAAATATCTGAATGGCCTTCCTGGTCTTCATCCTTTTTCTTAAACACAAATCTTTCTCCTCTACGGCACTGGGCTTTCATACCCGCTTTGGACAAATTCAGCACTCGCTGAGGGACAGAACCAACGCCTCGAAGAGCATTGCCATTTGACTTCGAAGCTCAAGCTGTCATATCGATTGGATTAAAAGCATCTGCCCAACAAGCAACCGGAAGAGACTTTGCGAAGGAAAGACTTTGGCTACTGACTTTTGGCAAACCACTGCTATACCACCGATGCCCTCTCATGGGTGCAACTTGTTGAGTTTGAGACCCAGCTCTCTACAAAAGGCGTCTGCGAAATGGCAACCTCCAGTCACCAATGGTGCAAGCTACAGTCTCTCTAGACAAGTGATAGAGACTATTTTTGCTGGCCAGAATCCAACCTGTTTTGATTGACTTACTTCTCCAATTGAATATCATTTGAGATTTGAGAATATATATGCATCACATGTATCACCGGCTTCCCTTGCACCTGCCCGGATCCTAAGGCCTACACAGTTCTTCCTCAAGATATTGTACTCACCAATTGGCCAGTCAGCCTGGAGCCAACAAGAAAGCTTGTCCTAAGCCAGCCCAAGTCACTCCCAGACTTGAGGCCTGCAGGGTGATACAAAACACAAAACACTCCAAGTACCTCCATTTCCGCCACGGTCTGCAGAACTTGCACCTCAGCTTCTCTCTGCGCAAGTTACACTGTTTAAACTTTCGGGATATCTGTGGTGGGAGTCGGAGCTCAGAACTTCGAGACTGGTTTACACTCCTTTTTCAATTCATGATCGCCTATCATGGGTTGGACTACAACCGACTCCTTTCATCTTGCCTGCCTGGCATGGCAGTCCTTCGCTTTTCGTTGCACAAATGCCTTTCTACATCTACCATGCCTTTAAACTCCTGCATGGTACCAACTCAAAAGCTGCCAGACTTAGCGGAGCACCTCTGTCTTACTGGTGCTGCCCATATGCACCTCAAGGATTCATCTGGCTTGTGCTATTGCAGGGACAGGTGACAAAAAGAGCACAAAAGAGAACAGTCGTTTGAGGAAGTGTCACCTGGAAATCCCGTGGTAGTGTCTTCACAGAGACAGCAGGCATGGGCGGCGCTCAAAGTGTGTCCAAAGGTTGCCAATCTGTGGTCCCCTGGCTGTTTCCGCATATCGATGGCCAGGGCCTTGGCCCAGAGCTCAATCTTGGCAGATATTTCTATCTTGGTCACTTGAGCTTGATTTCAAATCTCGAGACCCGGAACTGGTACAGCGCCAATCCGACTCCCTTGTCCCTCTTAAATCGACCATGACAGCGCCGGGTACCGGGACTCTGCTTTGGCCACGAACTAAACACACCCGTCCGAGATCTCTCGCCCTCGGCATTTGTCAATCCGCGTAGTCCGGATACGGAAAGATGAGACTTCCAAGGCGATTCACTAACTGGAAAAGGTTCAAAAGGTTAATCAATCACCACATTTTGCTGATCAAAAGGCTTAGTTTCCAACATGGACCTCGCAGATATCAGAGAAGCTCCATTCTAGACCATAAACCTGTGGCAGTCAAAGCGCGCACTCTTGCCGCGGCATGTCCTTTTCGTTGGAATTTCAATTCGTTCCAAGAGTTACGAAGATGCTGACTCCCCGATCTTCTTGATAATCAATATGGATTAAGATATATCAAGATGATTGCAACTTGGGCCTTGAAATTGCAATTTTGGGCAATCTAGGCGTTAGTCCGATAGTATTTCTGCAGTTTTCCCAAGCTTGACCTCAACTCCACAATGAAAAGCTCCAGAGTCGAAGGGTTTCAAGACCTGCACCACTTAGGCCACCCCGGCTCAAGCGTTTGGCATCCATGTGACACGAGGCCCAAGCCGAATTCAAAAAGGACATATGTCCTGAAGAGCCCAAGTCATAAATGTGGAGAAAGACCTGGACAAAGCTGCCAGTTGGTTGCAAGTACTTTCAATTATTTCAACGTTTCAACTACAGATGCAGCCATTTGTGGCCCTGGTGAAGCCTTCTACTGACAAATCAGGAAGTTGTGGACCTGGTGGAATGACCCGTTCGTTTGATCTTCCTGGAAACCAACCCATCCAGGGTGCCCCAACGGGAATATGCTTGGAATTTCTGGGCTTCAGAAGGGCACCTCATCAGGAACAGCCAAACCCATGGTGTGTGTGTGTGTTTTGTTTGTTTCATCCCTAAGGCTGTCTACGCGCGAAGTTTCCAGCTTTGGTGATTTAGCTACTTGCTTCCCCTTATCGATTGGATTCAACGAAGCCGTGCCTATATCGTCCTCCTCAGTCCGACTGCAATTTGTCCCTGGCCAAGTTATGCAGCGAGCATCACAGGAGATGTGAAATCTAAGATGACCATGAAGGTTTTGCCAAATTGTGTTTCAATGAGCATCCATAGATTGATAGTTGAGGGGAATATGAAGACTGTTTTAGGAAACACATCACATGCATCAGCAGCCAAACAACAATCAATTCAATCTCAGAAACAAACGCAGCCACAACACAAAAATGAGAGTGACCCATCAGCGATGATCTCGCCACTTGCTTGGCCTCAGTGGTACTCACTGGTGAAAGAACTGGACCAAGATTTCAAAGACTGTCATCTAGTAGCTTTCATCAATCCCATTTCAAAGCTGGAGTCAACCCTGCATGACTATGGTAAGATTAAGGGTCCAAGACTGTGGATTACTTCTCAGTGCCCTTGTAAGTACATCCTTTGAGACTTGCAGAATCCCAACACTCTTCAATGTCCCCTCTTTGAGAATTCAGGAAGCGGCAAGGCCAACAAATTGATCCAGCTGCCCGGCACGAAAGTCCCAAGACTCTGTGGTCGTGGAAGGGGTTCCACTGATACACAATGATGCCCCTAAGTAGAAAGGTTTCCGATGTTTTCATTTTCGCTCGAGAACGTGTGAATCGTGTTGTGACCTCTTTTGAGGTTGACATAGCAAGTGATGCATTTCCGCTGCGAAGTTGTTGTAACATCAGCACTTGGAATGGAATCGTGTTTCTGCGGATCAAGAAAAACAAAATGTGTCGACTTGTCACCGGATTATTGGGATGGAGCAGATTTCACTCCTGAAGCCAAGACAGGTTCGTAGATTCGCAGTATTTCTAGCCATCCAAAGGCAACATGTTGATTGAGACCATCAGATTGGGCATGTGATGTCCCTTCCATGTTCATCAATAGAAAAGTAAGGCACGTAGGAATTGGGCAAACTCAATGCACCGAATTCCGCGCCTGCATCCCTCACAAGCCTGACCTCAATTGAAGCCAAGTTCGGGACTGGTAATGTTCTCATTTGAAGCACTTCAGATCCGCGGGAATGTCATCGATTTCATGTTTTTGCAGATGTTTTAGGGGACCATTTTTTAGCTGCTTCGCAGGTTTCATTAGAAGCAGCCGCTGTTTGCAAGGCTGTGCTGTGTAAATCAGCAAAGTCCTGGAGCGCAGAGTCTTGAGCTGCATCCTTCTCCCGTTTCATTTTAATCACTCCACAAGGCATCGGTCTTTCCCTCTTTTCCTTGGAGATACCCTTCAATTTCCGGATCTGCTGATCCATTTCATTTCCCAAAAGGAATATGGAATTTTGCAAAAGGAGAAGTCAAAAACAACCACTGAGAATCACCACGACAAAAACAAATCAACATTCAAATTTTCTACGGAAAAATTCACGGAGTCCGTCCTCGCAGTTTGTTACCCTGAGCTTTGCCAAGGAAAGGGCCGCACTTTGGAGGTCCTTTGCGCTGTGGGCCAGCTTCGAGATCGGAAGCATAGATAAAGATCAATTTGAGATAATATGGAAAGACAAGGTAGCACAGCTTACTACCTACCAATTCAATAGAAATCATACGAAATGTCAGCAAGGAAGGAAGGAACACATTTCCCTCAAGTCAACGTTGCAGACTGACATCTCTCGCGAGCTAAGTGAAACAACTGCGGCAAGTCATACATCATCAGAACAGCTATAGATGCCCTGCCTGGGGATTCAGATGTCTGGCCTTGGTGCGAAGTGCTGCAGCCATGGCTCCAACCAGCTCAGTTGGGGTTTCCTGTAGGGTGGTAGCAGCAACAGCCATGCGCACCAAATGATTTGGTGGAAAGGAGCCTGCAACAGGACAAACAACAATTTTGGTGATGCTGGTGGTTCCACACATTGAAGCTGATTGTGGAAGACTGATGAAAGGGTGGGTTTGCCATGAGGACGTTTTGCCTCTGTCAGCTTTATGACAACGTGCCTGCGTGCAGCACTAGCATGGGCTCTAATTTGAATAAAAGTCCTGAGGGCTCTCAGGTTGTATACAATGCAGCAGAGGGATTTTCTGCGAATGAGATTATTGAAAGATGGCGTCTAGCTGCTTGAAAACATAGTTAAGGAATGTTAAGGATGCGACGAAAAACAAGAGTCTTTTGAAGTTTGCCAAAGCCACTGTACCCTTCAGGATACTTATAACGTATGACGTCCTCCGACTGGCACTTTCCATTTATCTGGCCAATCTATTATAAATCCTTTAACCTGAATTAAGGGGATGATTCCCTTACAAAACCACCATTTAAGGTGACCTCGGCTGAGGTCGTTATAAATTTCCCAGATTTGTGAAATCTAGCCAAGTCTCTTTGGACGTCTACACGTCTGGATTCTGCCAATGCGCAGGCAATTGAGGAAATTGTACTCGCAGAAATGGGATCAAAGTCAGAATTATCAGAGCTTCTATGCCTAAGCCAGCGAGCTCAGCACAAATCTCACATTTTTCACTGTCAATTTTGGTAACTTTGGGAGTTCGCCCAGCAAGAAATTCAAGTGGTTTGTCCATGCCGACCCCGAAAACTACTGGGAACATCCCAAATGACCCAATGAGTCAAAAACTATTTGGTGCCATGGGGCAAAAGCTCAGTGCAAATGGCGTCCAGCAGGACATCAGGCACATCATCTGATTGTACCTTGGAATTTGTTCCCTCCAAAAATTCCAAGTGCAAACCAAGAATGCCGTAATGCGTTTATGTTTATGATTGATTCAATATTGTGTTAATCCAATTTCCAATTGATGAATGTTTGTCATTTTCACACTGAAACGTTTTTTTCCACCCATGGGTCCGGCCTCAGCATCCTGTAGCCTCAACTGGGCTTTGGTAGTTCTTAAAAGAAGGCTGCTTGGCAGCTTCTCCAACTGTTGCATCAAGCGCGCTGCCAATGGCCTCCAAGCAAATGTTGCAGTGGCCGAGGACATAAGCCATAGCAATGTGGCCAAGTGCTGTGCGCCAAAATCTGGGCGCATGGCCTGGGGCCAGGATGATGGATGCCCAAAGGAAGAAAAAAACATACTGCGTGCTGCGTGCTTTGTGCTGTTAACAACGTGTTTTTGTGATATTGTTATGATTCAGATGGTGGTATGATATGGTGACATATACACAGTCCCTAGAATGAATGTTTTGTTATTTTCTAGGGGAGATTCTGCCCACCCCGAAGCCGGCGCCCTTGTGCACCTCTTCGGCAGAAGCCTACCATGGGCCAGGACATGGTTTGAAGCAAACCATTCAGTTCTTCACAACATCCTTGAGAGGTGCCTCGCCTGCAACACGGAATCTGCTGTGTCGCCTTGGTTTCACTCAACCATAGACCTTGGACCCATATTGACTGTCACAACGAGGCTGGACAAAAATTACTATATATACAGAGGCTCCCTCAAGGTTGTCTTACTGGTGCACTTCATCAAAACCAAGACACTCAAACCCTCCACACCGGAGACAGCCCATGCAAAATTGGTGATCTCTGCCGCTGACGCAGCTGAGAGATCCTGGCAACCCTGGCATGTGGCCACCAGAATGACACCTCCAATACGCCAACATCAGTTGTTTCATTCCCCACATCTCAACCTGGCCTGGTCAGCCAGCTGTCTGATACTTTCTGTGTTCACCATGTCGACCACAAAGGTTTTCACCGAGGCCACGAGGACTAGTCGCAGCAAGGAAGGGCTCGGCGGCTCGGCTGGTACAAGGGTCACCACTTCTATGAGACGGGCCTTGGAAGATAGGAAATTTCCATTTCAACTGGAAGCCCTGAAAAAGAACAAAGACATGCAAAGAAGCAATTCTTTTTCGAATCTCCTGAAAACTTTCTGCTTCCGAGTTTCCACCAGCGCCCTCCGTGCCTCAATCTCCGTGTCTGTGCGATGGGAAGCTGCTTTCGCAAGGAGCTTCAGAGTCTCTTCAGAGGCTCCTGACAGCTGCTGGACGGAGCAGAGGAGCTCGCCGCTCAAGGGATATTTTGCCTCGAGTTTGATGGCTTGGCTGATTTGAAGATTGGAAGGCACGTGAAGCAGCACCTAGGTCACCTCTGGATGAAATTCAACAAGCGTTGCAGTGCTTGGCTGCAAGATGCAAATATTGTTGTGGTTTTGGCCATCATGTGTTTAAATTACAGCGCAGGTGACCATGTTCTTGCGTCTCGACTGAATTGGACTGACATGATATGAGGTTGCCACAGTACGAATTCACACACAACGCTCAAGTCTGACCGGGCAGCCAGGGAACCATAGACATAGCCCACATCACCTTTCTTCTTTTCCAGCGAAACAAGCGAGAAAATGCAAAGTGCTCGTCTTTCCAACTGGGGGCATATTGCCTTGCTGGCTTTGCCGTCATTTTTTTAGAATTTTTTAGACCTAGTTGAGAACTTAAAGAGCCCATACAGCAACCGAGCAGATTCACATGTTCAACGAACAAGCTCGCACTATTAGCCCATGAATGTTGGAATGAATAAGGATTGATGGACCTGGATGTGCTAACCTTGAGACATTGCACATCGGATTACGAGATTTCGCTTGCCAGGTGGGAAACTAACCGTATCTTGCCAAGCCACCGCTGCAGTGCCATGAAGACTCATCCAGCTGGTGACCTGTCAGATGTGACTAGCAGTAGAATCTTTAGAAATGCTTGGTTGAAAGCACATCAATGAACAAAGACATGCAATGACTACATGCAAAGTCTTTTCCATAAAAAAAAAGCTGATCTGAAGCTCTTTTAGGGACCCTTACTTGAAAGATCCACGACGCATATTGGATCAAACGAAGTCGAACCATCAGAAGCAACAGCTTCAACAACTGGAAGGTATAGTTGTCAGTGTGCAGTCAGATCAGCTTCAGCTGCTTGAGACAAAGTGTGGTGATTTACAGTCTCCATAATCTGTAATAGCCATGGACGAATTCTCTGAAAATCTGCCGATTATGCAACCATACTACACTTGCTGCAGCATACCGCTCCGGTCAAGCTTGAATCAGGAGATCATCAGAAACACTTCAAAACAAGAAGTGATCAACATTAATTGTGATCCTGCATAAAGCACATCCATCTGGGTAGATGCATGTAACTTTTTCTACGTGGTCATATACAAATATACAAGTATCAAGATATATCAGTCTTAGTCAGTTTTAGTCGCGCCAGGCTCGATCTCTGCCTCCATAGACTCAGCTGCCTCGAAGGCTCTCAAATCATCGAGTCGCACTCGTGCCATGCTGTGGAGGCTTTCGCACACGTCCAACTCGGTGAGTTGCGATGCTGTCAGCCTCACGAAATGATGGCCGGAGGTGACCAGATAAATCGGCTTGGTGATTGAATAAATGACGTAATGATGTATAACAACGGATGACAACTCGTTGTTGTGAAGAATTGGGTAATCTATTGAATGTGATTGAATGATATTGATTATAGATCAATATAAATTATGTGTCTTCAATTTCCCAACAAACCCAAATCTTGGCTGTTTATCACATGTGCCTGCGGGTCACCTCCGTGATGATGGAGAACCAGGGGCCTTCTGGGCCTTTCTCAACTCCCAAAGCACTCAGGCTGCTACACAGCTTGGCTAAGTCCTCGTTGCGGGAGCTGATTTTAAGCCAAAACTCGTGACCTCGGGTGACCTCACAGCGAAAGCACCACGCCTTGCTTTCCAGCTGTGGCACCAAAGCGTCCAGAGATCCCAGAAGTTTTTGAAAGCTCTGCTCACTGCGGCTGGTGGCCGGCCTAGGCTTGATCACCAGCCTCTCTCGATTCCAATTTTTCCTCGAACTTTTTCTTCACACGGATCCTTTAACCTCTAAAGATGGTACACACAAACTTGAAGATTCCCAGTTCCATGGCTGCCTTCCGCAGTCCCACAATGTCACACAGCTCGATTCTTGAATTCAAGACGCAACGCTGCAAGTTTCTGCAAGGCAAAGGTTACATTGCGACCATCTAAGATCTTGAAATGGGTACCTTGGATGTAGGGTCTACCAATTACCAATGACTTCAATGACCAATTCATCAGACTTCAAATGCTTGCTGCGTCACCTGTAAGGCTGAGGATTTGTTGCGCAGTTGACGCCCGCTGGAGCTCCCGCTGCAGCAATGGAGCAGCAGCACGTGCGGAACGACTTTGCCTGGCAGAAGTCTAGTCCTTATGTGTATGCATCTATGCCCCGTAAAGAAACGCTTCGGAAGAACTCAAAGGCACTGAAAGAAGTCCAAAACAACATGTTGAAAGGCCTTCAGAAGACCAACAAAAAGAACACGATTTTCCTTCCTAATCAAACAATCCAAACCATCCAAACCCGATGGGACTCCTCGGCCCTGTAGCAAACCGGCGCAGCTGCCACCCAGGCAAGGACAATGGTCTTGCCATCCAAAAGCCAAGCGGAGATTTGAGTCCATGTCCAGAATCCCGACTGGAAATCAGCTGCCCCAAAGCATAGCAACTATGAGATCGAGTACGTGATTGAAGTGAAGATTCAAATGTGTGGCTTTACAAGTTATATCCACTTGGGGTTCATGTTTCGCAAAAGAACAGAAAGCTACTGGGGTTGATACCTTTTCACCCCATTGATTTGAACTTACACAAAACACATATAGTATGTATTGTGACATGTATGTATACGTATATGCATACAAAAAATATTATGCTGTATATATAACATATAAAATATCATAGACTGTATGTATATGTATAGATATCCATTCGCATTGAACTGTTGTTTCAACTTTCGGTTGCCATCTTTGCGGAGTGACTGATCCGATGTGGCAGCACCGGAATCTTCGGAATCTTGTTTCAATACTGTGACAGTGCTAAAGAACGCATGAGAAAGAAACAGATGGGACAAAGATTCAATGGGAATCCAGCTCAGAAGTTGCAAATTTGGCTCAACTGCTCAACTTTCTGTGCTTCTGACCATGGGAAATGGTTCCCCTTCTTCAATGCGGAGCTTGCAATCATTTCCCTGACCTGCGCAGAAAGAAATGTGAGGTGAGTCAACACATTGGCTGTCTGGAGAGGACAGGACTGGATTCCCCAGCGAACTTCACTGGGCTTAGCTGACTGGTCATGAAGGATGCTTTGGGTTATACACATGGATCATTGCGGATTCTTGACACCAAGTCTGGAAGGCAAAACGACCATGTTGCGCCTTGAATAATATCCTCCAGCGCCTGTCGAAGAGAGACCTGACCAGCAGACTCCTCAGGCCGAGATCGGAAATGAGTGTCTGAAAGGTGATACCCTTGTTCTTGTTGTAGTCCTTCTTGTCGATGAGTTCGCGCCCATATTCCAAGACCTGTAGGAATCTTCACTTCCAATGACAAAGTTGAAACGTCAATTCAAGGTTGAAAGAACTTTCTAAGGCTCCAATAAACGCTCCCACCCCTGGGTGTTGGCTTCTATCTTCAGTGAACTGGAGGCCTGCGGATCCAAGCAGATCATGGCCACTGGGGCAGCACCACCCATGCGTTCAGCGAGAGCTGTGGCCTGGGCTTTCAATGCTTTCAGCTGTCATTCTGCATGGCTCTGCCAGACACTAGGCTGCAGACCACTGCCAACACCACCTCAGGGCCTGGACGATCTGCACCTTTGAAAAGTACAAAGCGCACAGGGACTGCAATCAAAAATATTGAAAAAAGAATGAACACAACATGCCCCCGCAGCTTGGGCCAGGGGCTTTCGGCTTCGGTCATCCTCTCACCATGGTTGCAGTGCAAGTGGCCATGATCCAACCTATGTCGATTGATCCTCTCGATAGAAACTGTTTCTGGGGCTACCCCGGACAGGTCCACAGTGCATGCTGAGTCTTGCTCCAAGAGTGTTCTGCCCTCTACAACTAATGTACAAATCCAACAACAAAGCAAGAGCTGATCTGAAGTACGTCCTTGCAGGGGTTGCATTGTGTGCTTCACTACATGATTCCTCTGCATTTTGATTTAGCTCCTCTTGTTCAGCAAAGTTGCTTGACATGTTGCATGTGTCACAGCATGATATTTCTGCCTTCTCCAGGCCTCTCACACCATTCAGATCTTAGTCAGTGCTCAAATCAGTCAAATCAGACCTTTGAAATTGGCAGTGGGCATCTCCAAGCCCTTTCATTAGGATGAAAGAATACCAGCAGTTTCAGCAAATTCTGTCCATCCAAAAAAAATGCTCAACGCAACGCAAGCAAAGCAAGTGGTCAATTTCCCACAGACTTTGTTTTTTTCTTCCATATGGGATTCAGGGACACGAGTTTCCAGTCTGAAGATCCGATCGTGCTCAAGCAATGCTACATGGTTGGCCTATCTGTGATCTGAAGCTCAGTCAACACTCCAGGAGAGTGGCCTGGGAAGTGTGCTACTGACGCTAAGACCACGAACCTCACGCGAGGCACAGGAATAGCTCGTACAAATAATCACATAAACAACGACTATGATCTGTGTAATATGCAGAATGATGTTCGTTTTTGGGAGGATGCATCCCACAAGCTCAGCAGTAAAAAAACAAGACCCACCAACAGAAGTTAAAAAGTCCAGGTAATGTCATCAATTACCAGAAAAAGCAAACGCAAGCCAACCAAAACAAAACTCCTCCACCTAATCCACACTAAACCTTATTAGTTGAATAGATATTAGATATATAGTCGGTACGTGTATCAAAAATTTCAATCTAGTCAATGTCTGAAAAAAAATGTCTGTCATGTTTTTTAACTTTGAAACTCGCAGTTTCGAAAAACCTATTTTGACAGTTTCGAAAAACCTTTTTTGACAGTTTCGAATGTCTGAAACTCTCAGTTAAAATCTTTCAGTTAAAATCTTGAGTTTCAAGATTTTACGAGCTTTCACTCTCAGTTTCAGAATTCTACCGGTCATCAAAACCCATTTTTTAAAGTCTAATACTGTGTCGCAAAATCGAAAAAATATATAAAAAATAAAAATGCTGTATATACTGGTGTGATCGAGATAGAAAAACCAATTAGCATTTACCACAACCATGGCATATGCATTTCTTGCGAAGCTAAAGAAGAAATCATCATACGATACAGATTACGCTGCCACGAAATGAAATCCGAATCAAACAAACACAAATAGTCAGAACAACATAACACAACAAAGCAAGCCCAGATCACAGATGTTATCTTGGACAGGCCATGGTTGTTATCCCCTTCAAAGTGATCCACGGTGATGGCATTTTTGCACAGATTGGATTGTGGACTTCAATCTAAAAGAAAGTGGTCAGCAACCATGCATCTGGATTCGAAAAGATTCCTACATCTCAGAGTTGTCTCTTCACATTCTGTGCGTACCCTGTCTCTGCAGGGAAAAAAACAGCATTGGGGGTTTGCTCCCAAAAAGGATAGTCAGGAGTCAGGATTCACTCCTTCAACTTCAACCAAACCATCAGCAATCTCCATTTGAAGCAAGCCATAGACAACAGCTTGTATCATGAATCAAGGGTTGGGAAGTCATGAATCCTAGAGATGAGGCACAACGACTCCGGTGAGCAACATGTTCCTTGTTGAAACGCTGGCCCAGTATGACCACCATATTGACCCTGAACCGGATTAACTTAGAGGGGCAAGGGGTCAAGAGAGTTAATTGCGAAGCTTGTCTGACTTGCTGCTGGCTCTCAAAGCCACCTGGAACACATTCAGAAAGAAGCACAAACGAACTGTTAACGAACTGTTGGGTCAGGACTCTATAAGACTTTCAGAGTCGTTGTGCCGATGGACTTACAACTCTGCTTTTCTGCCCAGCCAGGTCAGGCCTGTAATGGCAAGAGTGAATCAGTGAATCAGAAAACTGAATCTATATTGCTGTGGCGCCCGCTCACCGCGTTTGCAGCCTGCGGGCTGTCAAGCAGTTTTGTACTCAGCGTAGAGGTTTGACATGCTCAACCGCATGGGCCGCATGGGCTAGTAGCAGCAGTTTCAATAAAACCAAGGAACCACCACAATCGTAAAGAAAAACACACAAAAAAAAAAGAAAGCCTGCGAAAAGGAGAAAGAAAAAAAACATTAGCAGACTCACAGGAGTTTCATGAGGCCTCTCCAAGCCAACAGCTTCCGATCAAAGTGTGTGTCAACATAACAGGGCTCAGGCCTGGCTCACCTAGCTTTTCCACCGGTCCAATGTCGGTGCCATTTGGAGTAGACGGCTGGAGTCACACTGCACTTCACGATGACTGACTTAGAAACCTCCTGGAGAAAAGGTGGAATCAACAAAAACCTCAGGAGTCTGAATAGAAACAAACCAAGTTCGGTGATTACAAGCAGAAACGACTTCAGATTTTTTCATCTGGCCTTCAAGTCCTCAATGGGTTGAACTTGTTGAACCTTCACCTCGATGTTCAAGGCGGCATTCAACATGGATGAAGCCAGGCCGGGCAAGAGTCCAGAATCCTTGGCAACAACCAGCTTCTGCATAGCTCCAGCCACTGCAACCTTGGAGGATTTAAGGCCTTCATTCCCACACCATTTGCGATGTAATGGGGACCACATGGCCGGGCTAACACTGCTCAAGACAGTTGAAATCTCCTTGCAAACAGCTGTCTTGGCAATCTTTACAAGAGATGCCGAGGCCACGGTGACCACAGCGTCTGAATTTGGGAGTAGGATTGCTGGTATGGCCATCTCAGCCACCTTCTTCTGGCAAGTCCAATGACGATGAAATGACGACCACTGCGCAGGCACGATGCTGTGCAAGGCTTTTGTCTGTACCAGCACAGATTCCGGAGGAGCAATGGCACCAGCCCCAGCTGCCACGGTTTCAACCTTTGGTGTCTTGGGCTGTGTTGGGAAGCGAGCATACAGCTTGGACCAGGCACTGGTTGGCATCATGTGAATTGTCTCTTGAAACCTGGCCTTGGCTGGCTTCGGATTCCTGTTTGCCACATTTGCTTCCACTTTCGCTTCCACTTTCGCCTTGGAGAATGTGTCGGCAAATTGCTTGGCTGATTGGGTGAGAGGGCTTGTAGAGCGCCCAGACGAAGGCTCAGAGGGTCCGGAGGGTCTGGAAGCCCTGTTTTTCGGGTTGCGGTCGAAGGTTGCTTTTGCCACTGGTAGTGGATCTTCCTCCTCCAACTTAGCCTCGAGGCAGTGCCAGATTGTTCATTCATAAACTCTACAGCTGAGACTTTCCGAACCCCGTCCTTGGTAGGTGAGGAGCTTTTCCCTCTGGAGTTGTCCCGGGGTTGCCGTGAGAATCGCCTCAGCTCCAATTGCACTGGTCTTCCGGCAGCATGTTTTTGCGCTGCCACAAGAGGACTTTTGACAAACTTGATGCGTTTCGTGTTTTCCTCTCCTTTTGTGTAAATGAGCTGATAAATCGCGTCCTCCCCTAGTTTGTAGGCAATAAATCCCGCATCCTTTTCCCCAGATTTCTTGCATGCAATTCTCACATGTGTTGAAAGCACAGAAGCCGTGCAGTCAAACCTAAACGCCAAGACGTTACTGTGTCAAAATGTCAAAAGAGATGTACTGAAAACATATAAAAACACGTATATAAAAGCTATGTAAAAGCTGCTTGGACAATATCTTCATACTCGGTTTTCGCATGCTAAAAAGCGATGTTGCATGACATTGCACATATCTTCTACAGTACTTTTTCCACAAGGATTTGAGGCATTGGCGACTCTTCGAACAGCTTCAGCTCCTCAGGTCAGATGTCAGCTCTGACCAAACTGGGAACTCCAAACGGACGGAAACACACAGCGACACGTGTCCTGTTGCAGCTGCAGGCCAGATCCACCACCAATCAAATTGATGTTTGATGGACCAATGACATTGGTGTCAAAATTCATCTTCGGCTCTTCCTCGCGGCAAACCCCGCAACGAGTTCACCAGCGTTCTGCGAAAAGGTGCTAAAAACACTGCCGAACGCGTCACAAGAAAAGTACCAGACTAATCGGCTATATAATTCTCATGACTTCTCGAAAAGCAGACAGCGTCAATGCACACAGAAAGGAATGCTGTCCAGTCAAGCAAGAACCCGAAGATCCCGTCGCACCTCGCCATGCTTGCCCAGCCTCTTGGCCTGAAGCAAACGTAGCTTGGATGCATTCTACGTCTAAATTTGATGAGAAATTCTCAATGTTGAGAGCATCTTATCCTTTGCCTCACTACGGTTGTTAGTGTTGTCAAAGACACGCTAGAAAAGAAGAACTCGAAAGAAGCTCAAAGGCCAGGCATAACCCAAGTGACCCAAGACCCTTTTCTTCCCAGACTGACTTTCTCACTGCGGCCACGTCACCCCATCAACTGCCAATTCTCCCTCCACATCTGTGGTCCAGCGGCAGCAAGGTTGATGGCCTACAGGGTCAATGCTGCCGATGTCTCGAGCTGCAGCAACCGGCAGGCAACCTTTCCACCCGTTCCACCGTTCCAGGACTCCGGGCAGCTGATTGAATTTCCCATCGCAAACGAATTGCTTTGTGAAACCGAAACTCTCCGTTGACGAACCAAAAACAGAACCGTGTGGGTAAGTGTATCAGAATAGTTGTTGAAATGATGGCCTAAATTTATCTCGTACCAACCATTTGATCGAAGACTTCAATTCGGAGCCAAACAGCAAGCTAAATAGGGTCGAACAGTATCATGTGTTGGCAAAGACACACACAACCATGAAGTGAATCTTGAGTACAAAAAGAGCAAACCCACGCACCGACTTTCTGCTCCCACAGCCATCATCTACATCCAATCCGAACGGTTCGTGCAGTATTGATTTTCCGTAAACACTTGCATTCCAAATGTCATCGGCTGGTGCGCTGTGCCCTCAACCGTCGGAGAAACGCTACAGCTTCCTGGAGCAAAAACTGACATCGATCAAGAGACCACCTCCGGCCTCCACCACGTTCTATCTATGTAGCTTGGTTCGTCGTAACATGTCGTAACAACTGCGATAGCCAACACCCTGGAAGTGTGCCTCATCGTATTCGGTCTGGGCTTCTTCAAACTCGTCTTCCTCATCATCTTTCCACTCCTCAATGGCCTGCAACCCAGAATATCAACGGGCGAAAGCTCACACATTCTATAGCTCTCTGAAAAAAATTGGATATTTCAGTACAGTGCAATGACACAAGTTCACGGTCAATAGGGACCGAAGCAGCATTGTGTCAAGTCGCATCAACACAGAACTGAGCCCAATAATGCAGATTTAAGGCAGTTCAAATACCAGAGCCGCACTCACTCTCTTTGGTACTCTGAAGTCAGTCATAATTCGATTGACAAAACTGTCCCAAAATATTCCAAAACACTCTTCTCAACAGGACAGTCTGCCAGTGCACCTCAGGTTTCGCTTTGGCGAGCTCACGCTCGCGCCTTGCTTTCAAGGCCTCGTGTACCTGTCGTCAAACACCAAAGGGGGCATCCGTGCAAACACCCCACAACACCATCATGTTCAACCAGAACACTTTTTGTTCATTCCTTACTAGGACACCTAAGCACAACCTCCATAGCTCCTGTTTGTGGGCTGCGTCATTCTTTTTTGAACTCCTTTTGTGTCAAGTGTCGACAAACAACTAGGTGGATCTGCCTGAGTCGTGAAGGAGCGAAGTTCCTTTGGCCACTTGTCAGGATCCCACTTAATCACCAGCACACTCCTGGAACCAGTGCCACAGACGGAAAAGACCAAACGCTTCATTCCCAAAAACCCTGATGTTTGTCTTTTTGACATTCCTTGATTGTTTTGCTCCAAAAAAGTTGTTTGCAAATTCTTGTTTCCAAAAAAGAATTATGGGTGAAAACATTCAAAGGGCGATGGCCAGCATCAACAACCAGAAAAAAATAAACAGAAATGAAGGACCCTGTGAAGGTCAAAGTAGTGGGGAGTAGATCATCTGAGAGAAGTAGACATCAGCATTGTCAAGCGAGGTGCCAGAGCTTCCGTTGTGTAGAAGAGTCGGCTTTGTGCCGCCGCACCTGGTCAGTTGCGTGATAGCATGAGAGTCAACCGAATAAGTGAAGCGAACCAATGGCATCCATATCCCCTCGAGGAGTCGATTTCTACCCAAATGCAAAACCTCCGGATTTTGAAGGCTGTCACCATCATAGTATGACCGCCAGAGGCACTATCAAGATCCAGGTAAATTCCTTGTCTATTCTCACACCGTTCCACAAGTTCACAAGCCACCTTTCTCACAGTCGTTGAAGTCACCCCATTCACAACCACCATGGGACACTGTTTCGGGAGGAAGTCACCCAAAGCCACCCCAAAACATAAAACATGCAAAATGCAATGGGACCGACCCTCCCTAAAGCTAGACTGCACCAAGGACCCTAACGAAGAGGAATATCGGGGGACTTCGACAAGTGGGAGGTGAAACCCAGAAAGATCCTCTGAGGATAAATTGCGTAGGCTCTCACATTTTATGACTTTCAAGTTTCAATCGAACGTATCAGGCCCACCAAATGACCCAAAGCGTCAGTGTTCCAGCCTCCGCAAACCATTGTTCTAACTCGGCACCGACCCTGAGGTAGCAACGCACAGTCTATGAATTCAAATCGCATTAATACCAGCTTCAAGACTTTCCAACTACGCAGCATCTTGCCCTTCGATTTTTCATAGGCCCTCACCTCAGAAATGCCTGGTTCGGCCGTTCCGTGGCTTCAAAGCGATCCACCCATGTGTGTGGCAGGAGCCGGGCAGGAGGCTCCTGGACATCTGGGAAGCTTGGATCCAATGCAAAACTGTTTGCCTCCAAAGGTTGGGACATGAGATTGGGGTCTTGTGACGTTGAATGACCAAACCCTGTCGCATTCAGATTGATGAATCGATATGGAACTGGATGTGAATGCAAGTTTAAGGTCGACAGGTAATTATGTAATTGAACAGTTGCATTGGAAACCATGTAATTTCGAAATGACACAAACAAAAGCCACTCCCTTCCGTGCCTGTACTAGCAAGAGACTAGAAACTCCACATCCCACTGGGAACTCCAGCCGTCAAGGAGAACTCGTTGGCCTTCTTCTCAGCATCCCATTCCTCCTTCAAGCTGGGCACCTAGGCTGTGAATGCTCCAGTGTCCATGGACCAAACAAGGTGGGCGTTTCAAGAAAGGACAGTTTTTTTCTTTATTCGCCATTCGGGCAAATGTAAATGAGTCCATGAATGCCTCTCAAATGGACTACAGGCAAGGAGAAACAACAAGAACCCCTGGTGCCTTCTTGAAGAGATCGCGTAGGAATCCCTCCACTGGTAGAAATGGGCACAAGTCCAGCGCGCGCTGCCAAGCAGGGACACATGGTGCAAGATGGCGCATCGACAAAGCAAAATAGCGCATTTGCAGTTCTAACCCTCAACGGAAACGCTTTTTGTTGGAGCAAGTTTCAGAACGAAAAATACTAAGAAAACACGAGCCGACATGAGCAGTGAAAATTACCCTTATCCATCCTTGTCCCATGTCATGGGATTACCATGATGGGCTACAATAATACCTACAAACAAGGGTAGTACAACCCTCTGTATGGCGAAAACAACCAGATTTTTTTCACTGCTCACATGGACTGTCTCTGCCTTGAATAGGTTGGCAGCGTCAACGTAGTCCTTCTTTCGGTCCTTTCAAGGAGTGCTTTTGTAATGATTTTTGTGCGACATATTTGACGTTGCTTTTGAAGCATGGCAAGCGATTATCGGAAAAAGGGAACACCCTTGCTCGCAAATCAAGGCAGCTGTCCATCAGAGTGATGCCCAGCTCGACCATCACAAGGTAGTTGTTGGGGCAAAACCTGGGGAACAAATGTATAAACGAAACAGCTATTCAAGGCTTCAACTTCCACTCTCTTTTTTCCAAAGCTGCGTTTGCATGCTCATATCCATTGTGAAGCAGGTGCCACTTGAAATCAGCCCTTCACAATGACAAAACTAAAGCCAAAGGACATAGGAGGTGTTTGGGGGCTGGTGGCGGGAAGTCTTGAGAGGAAGGTTACAGAATCAGCCTTAGATTTACAAGGCTTCAACTTCCACTCTCTTTTTTCCAAAGCTGCGTTTGCATGCTCATATCCATTGTGAAGCAGGTGCCACTTGAAATCAGCCCTTCACAATGACAAAACTAAAGCCAAAGGACATAGGAGGTGTTTGGGGGCTGGTGGCGGGAAGTCTTGAGAGGAAGGTTACAGAATCAGCCTTAGATTTACAAGGCTTCAACTTCCACTCTCTTTTTTCCAAAGCTGCGTTTGCATGCTCATATCCATTGTGAAGCAGGTGCCACTTGAAATCAGCCCATTTTACCCCCGTGTAGCCCTTGCCGTCTCTTTGGCTTTAGAAAACAAAAAGAACCAAGCGGAGCTTGGAATGGCATTTGAATTAAAAACCAGAGCTCTTTTCAACAACACTGGAAAAGCATCTACTGCCTTAAAGATGCAAGTTCTGGCTCGTTCACTGATATCTGTCATGTAGGTTGCAGAAGCCACCTTCTTGAAGGTAGCACTCCATCACACGAAAACTCGCCCAACGCCCTCTACGTCTGACAGTTTCTGCAGATTCAGTTTGAGTGATCAGCCACGTTGCGCCTCCTGGTCGTAGGCTTGCAAGAGAAAGGGCTTGTAGGCTTCCAGAATTCGAGGCAGGCAATTCTAACCTTTCCAAAATTTTGTTGGGTCTTGTACGAAGGGTAGCACCAGAAAGATTCCAGAGCTTTTCTTCTCGGCTTAGATCTTTGAAACCCAGCTGCACAATCTGGATTAGATCAGGTTGCTCCAATTTCCCTGTTTGATGGCGTGCTGCTCGAAAACGCGTTTTCGGTTCAACTATTTTCAGCAGGCAAAAATCAACGCTGTTCCCAACGTCTGACGGCAAAACCAGATCACACCTCCTACTCTGGAAAATTTCACCGATTCTTAGCAATGCACCCCAAGCCCAAGCGAAGACAGCAGCTTCTCTCGTCCAGCCCCAAACCAGACACACTGCCAAAACTGCTGTAAGAATTTGAGGGGGCATCGCCAAGTGATGAACGGCAGGCTCATAGGATCCCCAAATGAAAGCTAAATCCCACACCTGTTGCAAGGACCTCCGGATGATCGGCCTTTTACAGGTCACAGCATTGATTGTTTCGCTGAAACGGTAATACGGCTTTCCTTCAGAGAATAACCACCTGCCATAATCTACGAGGATCTTGTTGACTGCATCGATATCAGGTGGACTGCAAAACAAAACGCCGTCCCAATCCACAGCATGTTTACCAACCCAAATCAAAAATGCAGCATACAAATTCTGTCTTGTGAAAGAAGTCAACTCCGTCACCCTGCGACCATCAGCCAGCTTCAGACCAGTTCTACGTGCCTTCCTGATCTCATCGCCAAACAGCTGCACCTTTCCACAAAAAGCTCAAGCAGAAGATAGAGAAAAAGAGACGACTAAGAGAAATGAGGGCTGGGCCTTCCCCTGGATACCCAAGAGTGGCATCGAAATCCATGAACCACTCCCGGGGAGAGATAGGAAGGTTTGGATGTCGCCTTCCACCGAGGATTCGAAATTCCAAAAGTCCAGGACAGAGTAAGAAAACAATTCTGAACCAATTGGCGGCCCATCTGCGGAGGCCTTTGATAGAAGCCAGAGCAGCAAGCTCCTCAATGGAAAGTCCATCAATCACAGACCTGGGAGTCCTCTCAGCAATCTCTCTTCCTCTTGTAGGAGCATCTGCTGGATTCCAACGTGTTGGAGCAAAGCGTCCAGCAGGATAAAGTCCATATGCAACACATGTTGCTGCTGCCCTCCTTGTCAAAGGCCGCAGACTCTCAGCAGATGACCTCCCCCTGACCAAAACGCTTCTGGACACATTGGAGTCGCTCAAGTAGACAAACCTCTTGTCTCCTCCATTCATTGCTACGTGATCCCAAGCCTTAAGGGAAGAAGCCGTCTCCAAAACATTGATATGGCTGGGCTTCGACCACCTCCATGCCTTCAAGACCTTCCAATCCAAGGTGAGGCAAAGATCATCTGAAATGGGATCTTCTAAGCCTTTCACGTCCAGCTCCTTCTCAACCTTCAACTTCTGCATCCTCTGTAAATGCACTGCGAAGACTCGAGCTATCTCCTCTGCCAAGCCTTCTACGTACACTGCGGACTGCTTTGTGTACTTTCCTTCTATTCTGATGTGCTGGTGGTCTCTGCTACATTTTCGATGCAAAGACTCACACTTCATGCCCACTGAGATGAAACAAAATTCCTTCATATGCTTGCTCCCAAACATGCACGAGGCAGTCACCACCTCAGAAGCCCCTAGAAGAAGAAGCCTCTGCCACTCCAACAATCTTCGCATCTTCGACCTCCTGGGCTGTTCACCCATTGCAAGCTTCTGCATCCTCCAAGCCACATAAAGTAGACACAGCATAGCGAAAGCAAGCTGATTCCCTTCTATCACCCTTTCATTCGATGGGTCATATCCACGTGGAACAGCATAGCTCCTCAAGCTTGGATATGCAGCAGGGGAAAACGTCGTACACGGAGGAGCCATTAAAAAGGACTCCAGCCTGTCTTCTTCCAGAAGATATATTATCCACTGCAAAACCCGAGCCTGCTTCATGTCATACTGTTTGCTAAAACTGATGTCGAGCACTGGCCCGCACACAACACCTTTCGCGGCTATGGCTCGGGTCACAACTCCAGCTCCTCCACAAATCTCTATGAACTGGAAGCTTAATGCAATAGGTCTCTCAGGATGCACATCAGACCACTCTTCTTCTCCAACTCTCTCAAAAGGCCTTTCTTCGAAAGCCTCATCATGGGAAGCCAAAATAGCTTCAGTCCTTCTCATCATAGGTACATTCTCAGCCTTTTGCTCCGATGACCTCCACAATATTTTCGCCAGCTCCAAAGGGATTGAGGCCACAGTCACACCTCCCATAGCATTTGAAGCATCGGCAGCATAGATCTCCTCAAGGAACTCTGTTGCCAAATTGGAGGACAAGGAAGGGGCCATAGATGATAGAACCAACAACTCTTCTGCAGCTCGCCGGGGTAGATGGCGAAGCTTGGGGTTCTGCGTGTCCAACTCTTCAGCGGGGATCACTTTGAAAACCTCACTCAGCATAGCCATGCAAGGTCTCCGGTACAGCAAGACTGAAATCCATGAGCCTACCATACTACTCCACAAAGCATCAGTAGTAGACCTCAAAGATGCCGCCTTTGAAGAAAGAAGCCCAAGACCCAGCCTCTTTGAAAAAGGTGCACCAAGCGCTACAACTCCTCTGGCTACGCTTGCTTCTGTTGACACTACTTCGGCGCCAGCAAAGTGCTCACCTATGACATCCTTGTGCTTTGATCCCATGAGCCCTTGTTTGTCATAGCTCCTTTGAGCAATCCCCAACTTTGCAACAGACTGCGACTCCTCCTTTGGCGTGCCAACATCCTCTTTTGACACAACACAGTAATCGTCTATGATGAGGCCATCTACGCACCGATCGTCATAGATGAAAGAAGCACTGCTCAATCTGGAACCTGTCTTCAGGAGCCCATTATCCTGCAGCAACTGTGCATGTGAATCGGTTGCCACTTCCACTCCGATGTGATCGCCCTGAAACAAGGCACCAAATGTTGCCACGACTTCCAGGGAGCTATGGCTCAAAATGGGCTTTGGAGCCCCATGCAAAAAGTCACCACCTTCTCTACCAACAGCCCTCCTCTTCACTGGAAACTTCTGAAGGAAAGCCTTGTGCGCCTCCAAGCCCTCAGTCTCCTGCAACTGGAAGTAGGGGAACACTGCATTATAGCTGGCCTTCTCATCCGGCAACCAAAACTGATGGTAGAAGTCCTTGCGATCTGCTGTGCTACCATATAGTGATTGAGATCTGGGCGTGGTACTCACTTGCAATAGACTTGCTCCTGTCGGCAAGCTTCTGCTTGGACCAGCTACTCTTCCTTCCCGAAAGTTCATAGATCTTCGATCACCTATCTGGCGATCCTGGCCCTTGTCCTTGTAATTGTTGAACACCTTGACGCACCAAGCGGGATTCTTTGGCCCATAACTTGATGGGTAAAGCCTCAAGAGACCTTGCAGATCCCAGACTTTCATCAGCTTCTCCACCTCTGACTTTTGAACACCAAAGACATCGGCCTGGCTTCAACCGGTGGCTCAACTTCAAATTCAAAAACTCGAGGCTCGCAGAACACCATATAGAGATGATCCGACAAAAAATCTCTGCAATCCCAACTTCCGGTTCCGGATATCTTCAGCCTGTCAGCTTGTAGAGGGCGATAGGGAACAAGCTCCTCCACATCTTGGTTGTTCACCGGAACCTTCACAAGGTCTTGCTTCTTTGTGTAGCCTCCCTTCTCATCCAGGCCATAACTTTGCACCGCCTGAAGGAGCTCATGATATCTTGCACTCAATTGAAAACTCTTGCGACCACAACCCAGAATTGAAATCTCCCCTGTCGGGCCGCTAGCTCTGCAGAGTGCCAAAAGCCTTGAATGCACCAACACATGTCTTGGCCCAGGGCACCTCCAAATAGTAGGCAAGTCGGAAAAAGGCTGTCTGGAGTGCATGAAGTTCAACGCCATGACACAGAGATGGACCATTCTTCGATAAGCCAATCTCAACCTCCTCTCCTTACCCAAACCATTTGGGTTCCTACTCCAAACATCATCAAGAGGCAAAGGGATAGGAAACAGAGCTTCAGGGGCAGCGCTAGATCTCACACCCCGGCAGCCTTGGATACATCGATGCACAAAAGCCCCATAAGAAGTACCTGAATTCAAGATGTTCCTTAGCACTTCTACGGGCCAACTTGCAAGCCCAACCGCAAGGCCATACTTCGAAAGCCTCTGCTTTTGGGAATCATTTTCTTCATAGTCCTCTGTCATCTCTTGCAACTCATCAAAGCACTCAGGAAAGCTACCACCCCGACCGCCACTAGCAGTACCATCACAGAGTGTGGTGGCCCGCTCTGATCTCGACAAGCTCGGCAAGGGTGTTGCAGCTTCCTTCATGCAACTGTTTCCTCCTCTCCCAACTTTGCATTCCCATTCCCTTTCCCCTTTGGAGACTTCTGCTTTCTCTTTGGGGCTGGGTCTGAAATCGGAGGAGGCGGAGGTGGACCGGCCTTCTTTGCCATCTCGATTCTCCTGCTGTGGATATAATCGATTTCTTTGGTGTATGCCAGACTTATCGTAGCCCAGCGTTGCGGGCACAGCGGTGAGTATGCCTTTGTCCTCCCCGTGTGAGCTGAGACCGGGTTCTTGTAGCTCCACATGGAATGGGGTGGGTCCTCCAACAACAGGAGTTGGAACCCTAAATCCCAACGTCCTTGGTCCTGGACGTATTGGTCCACTCCCACCACCAACAGCGCCACATGTTCCCGAACTCCTTCCAGATCTCCTCGAATCGCCATGTCCATGATGAAGGACAGGGCATACTGCACTATCCCCATGTCCTTGCAATTTCCAAATCCTCCGAATCTCTCTAGGTACTGGAGCATTGAAACATCCGTGTTCCCAATCTCCTCCAGGGTCGACGGGCATTGAGATGCCGGCCTCAATCTTCTGAACATGTTCTGGGCTACCGCCAGCATGAATCCTCCTGAGCGACTTGCCAATTCTCTCTGAAGCGCCGACCGCCCCTCTTGAAGAATTGCCCGATGATGTAGCCTGGGAGTCTAGAAGAGGATCCCCTGCTTGAAGATGAGCCACCAGGGTTGTCAAAGCTCGAGACTGCTCCAAAACAGCCATCGCCAGATGGTCTGATTGGATTGGGACTTCTGCTTCCTCTGCTTGCTCTTGGACCTCGCTTGAATCCAAGTCCACCTTTGGTCCCTCCACAGCAGTCCTCGAAGGAAAAGGAGGAGGACTCATAGGGAGCTGCTTCGTCCTTGGAGGGCTCCCCATCAGCCTTGCAAAATCTTGAGCAGGCATTGTCACTGGCATCTGGCTGGGTCTCGGAGGTGGCATCATCCCTTGCTGATTCACCAAGTCTCTCATCCTCTTCTGTTCTGACTGCAAAGCTTCCAACTGTTGAGCCATCTGGGGAAGGAGGTCGGAGATGTTCTTGATCTGCTCTGCCACTGCCTTCGGAGTACTTTGAGAACCCCTCTTTGGAGTGGGACCAACATGAGCCGCAGCCTTCTCTCCTCCTCCTTTTGCCTTTGACGCCACCTTTGCCTTTGCAGTAGATTTTGGGGTCTCGATCATCTCCTCTGACTCTGCCGAGTAGAACGCGACCCTCTGAGAAACAGTGCCTCCAAGCCAATCTGTCACCATCGTCTGGAGCATCACCAAATCTGGAACCACTGAAGAATCGCTGTGAAAACCAATCAGCAGATCTTCGGTCAATCCTGCATCTGCAAACTTGAAAAGCCCACGCAAAACCTTCTCGGAAACGTCTACCACCAGGACATCTAAATCTAATCCTGCTGGAGAAGCACCCAGGCCTTCGTCTCGAATTCCAGGCACCTTCATAACCACGTGTGGGCCTAAAGGAGCCTCTGCATCCACATCTGACGTTGCCTCCAGCTCCTCCTTTGAGAAAACCTCCAAAGGAAGTGCCAAGAGCAGACCTCCTCTCCTCTTGCAAACCACATAAGCCAAAGCACCTGGAGTGCCTTCTGGAACGCCATCTGTAGGAATGGGCCAAAAGAGAACGTAGGTCTCCTCCACTCCATCCCTCAAACTCTTCATCTCTGGGGTCTCCATTGATACACAGAGCTGGGGAAATTGACACCAGCTGCTGCACAGTAAACCTTCGCCTCACTCTGCGAAGGGAATCCGTGAGATAAAGTTCCTGGCTGGAACTGGCCCACCACTGAACGATAATCTGAGGCTCGCAAACAGAGAAGCGGTGTCTCAAAGCCCTCTGCCTTGAGCACCACGTAGCAGGAGTTTGATAAATCCAATGGTTTGGATGGACGTGGCTTTTCAACTCTCTCCTCAAGAACAAACCTTGCCCAATATCCAATCTCCCAAGCTCTGGATGCCCTCTGATATGCAGTGAAAGTTCCTCCTCGAAGAGATGAGCACAGCTGCACTGCAAAGTCAGGAACCACAGGAATTTGAAGAGCCA
>DF243685.1:21377-41921 GCA_000507305.1 Breviolum minutum Mf 1.05b.01 | reverse complement strand
GGTGGTGGTGGTGTTGCAATGGTCTCGTTGTAGTGCTGTCATGGTGTTGCAATCTTGTTGAAGGCACCATGAACAGATACCAGTATGTAATGAAATGTTTTTATCCCCCACCACCACTCTACTCTCTACAGCCACCGGCTCATCCAGCACATAGACTAAACACTATCAAGAGTTCGTGTTTGGCTCAGCTTGGTTGAGTCGGATGACACATGCAGACGGGCTAAGGAAGAAAAAATTGCGCGACTCCGAAAAGGACGGTTTGTATCCCAAACTCTGACACGTGTTCCAACTGAAATGCTTGCAGGACCCGACCCTATATTGGGCAAGGCCATCCAATGCAATGAATCTTCTTGGCTGCTCTCGCAGTTGTACAAAGCTGTGTTTCCAGGTCAGAAGCACTGGTCATGCCCCTCCTAAAGCTGCTCCTCTCTGAGGACTGCTCTCGTCACACGATCTGAATACCTACTGATGTGTGCACTATGTGATCTTTGAACGGAAGTGGCTGGTGCTACATCAACAAATAAGTGACCCTTAGATTTTGGTTTTGTGAACTCTGGCTCGACGGTAGTTCTCATGTCCAAAATCTCGCAGAAGTGGATACTCTCAACTAGGGTTTTCAAAATTTTGTGAAGAGAGAACACAGAGAACACACAACTACCGCATTAACATACACCGGCGGACCGTGGCGGACCAAAATACCATAAAACAGCCATCACTCCAGCATTTTGCTGCTCATATAGAACGGTATGGACAAGACAAGAGCATTTGACGCTGCTGCAGATTGTTTGAACACGGCCCACTTTCACTTTTGCTTGTGCACCTGACCTGGAAATCAATGACATGATTTGACTTGCTTTCGCCAAGGGGATGACAAGCGCAGATTCTCACAGTTGAGACATGTTGACAAACACGCGCACACACACACACACACACACACCAGACTGTAGTCATAGTTTTTTGGGGTCGGATTAAGAATTAATAAGATCCACATGGTAATCGGACTCACTGGAGCTTAGCACTTTAGAGTCGCAACAGAGCCCAGATATCGTTGGGGCAACGCCTGAAAACTCAATCAGACCCCTGTGCTTTTTTGGAGCCGGTTAGCAGCTACCTCTTGCGGTGACATTTTGGCACCAGAGACAGATATGCCGTACAGTGGATACTGTATATGCTGCAAACCTGTTCCTAGTTGCATAAGCCAGAACACAGCATGGTGGGCGTGACTTGACTGCAGGACCCACTTGAAAGATCCAGCTCAACGGAATTGAAATCAGATCCATTTTTTGCACCTTGGTTGAACATTTGGATGTGGCTCTCAAGGTTACTCAACTGGGCAACCCCTTTGTGTGAATTTAAATGCACTGCACATGAGCAAAAGTATCGAACACGTCTCGCTGCGACAATTCTGCTGAGGCCAAGCACTTGAAAGAGCCAGTCCTGGCCTTGACTGACAAAGGACAAACTTTGCAGCAAAAAGCAACGTTGCAACGTTACTCCACTAGTCACTACCACAGTTATCACTATCCAGGTGGATGCCCTTTTGGAGAAAGGCAAATGCATCGCGCCAAAGACTGTTGCGTTATCTACTCAGATCCTCTTGTTTAAGGGATCAAAAGGTATCAAATGTATCAGACCCTGTGGTAGCTAGTTTCAGGCGGGCAGGTGACAGGGGTTGCGTCCTGTTCCTGTCAAATGCCTCCCCCAGCTGAACCCTTGCCACCCATGACACCCACCGAATTCCAAAACCAAATCCAAGTTGACTGCAGAAGCTGAGGCCGCATTGAAGTGCTTCACTCAGGCATACCTTTATCCTTTTGATTTTGATCCTTTTTGTATTACTGTATATAAATCAAATGTCATTAAATATTCTCTAGGACTTTTTCAATAATTGGATTCATGTGGATTCTCGAAGGCAAAAGTTGGATCAAATATAAACGAATAAGTTAATCGTCCATCACTGCTTTCAAACTTTTGAGGTTTGATGAGGGTGACACGCAGTGAACGAATCTCAGTAGTTGGTGACGGATGTGTCGAAATTCAGACGGCCAAGCACGGCCACGTAACAAAGTGGTTCAGTTTCACCAGGTCTCAAACCTGCTGAGCTACGCCCAAGATGGGTTTTGACTCATATTATATCCTTCGCTGACTGTCAATGTCATGCTTTACATTCTTTGATAATTTTAGAATCAAAGTTTGCTGCCAGCATCCACTGTTTGTAGTTTTCATTAGATATTTGTGTTCAATTAATATTCTTCAGCTTCAATATTCATGCAGAGCAAAAAGTTCTACCTCGGTGCACTCACTGCTAATGCGATCTTGGTGCACTGTATTGCAATTGCATAATTTGAGTGTTGGATCCCCAATCCTCCAGCTGCAAATCATGCCCTGCGTGACATCGCTTAGTCAAACTACATTGAGCAGAAGATGATGCCGAGTAGGTTTTATTCGAAGCTTGGGTTCAACAAAACCTTCACTGCCAATTCGCCAAACCTACATGACAACAAATTGACTCTTCCAAACGCTTGCTGCGTAGACCAAGGCATTGGCATCTAGAACCAGTTGGATGTATACATAATATCTACACGCACACAATATTGAACCATAACATTTACGATACCATAGCAGAGCACAGGGATGCAAAGGAACTGTCAGTCAGATTGTGAGAGAAATTGAAAGCACTTGCGAATTCATTGGTTTGAGACCAGGGACTTCGAACATGGGAACTTAGATTAAGAATTTTCAGATGCAGTAGCGATGTTTTCGCAAGGACCGAAAGCCCTACTTTGTCAGGAAGGGGAGCAATCAAGTCGATCCTTGCAAGATGCAAGAGTCAGAGGTGCATCAAAAGCGCCATGATGCGGAGCGAAGATGTCGGACCCGAAGAAGAGGCCATCGGATTTGACGGTCGAACCTTGAAATTAAATCAAGTGATCAAGTGTAGTTGTACTACTGCTACTCCGATCTCAGGATTGCGAGTCGGGCTTGGACGAATTTGGTTGGGACCCGATGGTGGACGAGTATTTGGAAGCTCGGATTTGCAATGATGATGAAAGTTGTTGGAATGTTTCAGAGCACAGCCACACCTCGGCTCTTTGCTTGAACATGAATGCACTTGACACAAACTCTTGATTTTGAAAGATTTTTGACCAGAAGCATCAAATAGCCGTAGGAAGCGTTGGTGGAAGAAGCAGCATGCTCAGCTCAAAGTTACCGTAGGACGTGCATGCTCAGAGAGCAGGATAGCGCAAACATTTTGCGCGAATCAGGGACAGTCCAGTTTGAATGCAGCATTTGAAGGCCCAGGACGAGTCTGAAATTGACTGGGCCTGGATCTCCTGCCAGTTCATTGAATCTTGGAAGCAAGGCAGACGTGATGAGTGTTTTTTTTACCCTCAACTCTCGATACCAAGAATTGCCTGCCAAGGAAACTTTGGAGCCAACGCAGGATCAGGATTGCCCGGGGATGTTCAAAGCGCTATTATTGCAATTGTTTCCTTCCAAAGTCACAAGACATTGAGCTAGCGACGTAGTATGGAAAACCATATGACAGCTACAAGAGGGGACGCAAAATCGGAACTATCAGAGGGCAATCCCTGGGGATTTGTAGGACGAAGAAAAGGGGTTAGCTGGAGATCACGAGTTGATTTCCCCTGAAGATTCCTCTTGCTGTTGCTGCTTCTGATCGAATGCGCTTGTGAAAGGATTCCAGAGTTGTCGCTCCTTCTTGCAGCGCCGGGACGAGTCCCTGCATTGTTCCCGTCCTCGTCACCGATGTCCTGCTGCTGGTTGTTGTTGTCGTTGTCGTTGTGGTCGGTGTGGTTGTGGTCGGTGTGGTTGTGGTCGGTGTGGTTGTTGTTGTTGTTGTTGTTGTTGTTGTTGTTGTTGTTGTTGTTGTTGTTGTTGTTGTTGTTGCTTCTGCTGCTGCGGTTGCGCGTGCGTCCCTTTTTGCCTGTTGTTTCTGATCACTTGCTGGTCTCGCGGTTAACTGAGAATGCATGCTTACGCTAGGGGGCATGGAAGGCGTTTCATCAATTTTTGCATGAGGTCCCGAAAATCGGAGTAAGGCATTTGATGTTGGACGTTTTCATATTTCGGATTCGGTACTAGACATGTTGCTTCCCCAATTTTTGGGCCATGTTCCTCACAGCCGCAGATTCACGCAGCATTGGAGCGATTCTCTCCTCAAAGTTTGCAGGAGCGGTGGTGGCTCGACGGTAGAATTGAAGCATCCAAACATGTTGTGTCCCAATACATGCTAGATTGAAAGATTTTTGGAACCCAGGTCATATCTTCAAAATAGATCGGTCTTGGCGACCCAGGAGGCTCTCTTCATGCAACATGCACAGCCAAACAATTTCCCAGCCGCACCCCCATGATTTAGGCCACGAACTCCTTGAACGAACCTGCAAGAGGTGCCCAGCGCCAACCATAAAACAGGAGAGTGTGGAACGCAGAAAATATAGAAATGAAATGAAATGAAATGAAAATAAAAAAACAAATCACAGATGAAAGAAGCCAACCGTGGTGCCGCAGGTTGTTTAAACATCTGACTGACAGAAAAAATCCATAGAGTGCAACAATGAGCAATGTAGGCAACCTAACGGTGCAACGCAATCCAACAAACGTGCATGCTTTGACGCAGATAGAGTCCTGGAAGCAATGCAAAATTTTCTCTTTGGTTTGCCCAGCGGCATGCCGGCTTCTCAGTGCGCGCTGACATGCTGCAAACATGCATTGCTACATGACTTTATGGACAAAATGACCGAGGATATCAATTAAGATACCTGGAAGATTTCATGATTTCGGATAGATTGCAATGATGATGATTAATGATTGAGAATTTCAAAAGTGACCTTGCATTTTCTTGCATATTCATTCTTGTGAAGTCACTTTCCTGCTGATTGTGGATTGTGCATGATTGTGCCGCTTCCTTGTGGTTTGTTATGAAATTTATTCTGATGCTTTCTCATTCTCCTCCCCATGGTCTTTTTTGGCAGCTTCCTCTTCAGCTCTGGCAGCGTAAACCGGGTGCGCGCAGGAATCCTCACAGACATGAAACAGCCGAAGCAAAGCCGCATGAAGTGGAAGAATCAGAGGCTTCAGACAGCTTTGACCCCAAACTTGCGCCGCCTTTTTTGTTTGCGTTGAGATGGTTTATTATTCGCTTTCACACATCTTACAGTATCTCATTTTCATCGTTTATGAGTAATTTAATGATTTTCCGATTTATATACCTCCATATTCACGGCGGTACTAGCTGAAGCACAACGAGTACTACAACTGGCAGATTGTTCGCCGTGCAGGCACCTGCAGACCTGGGCTTGCAGCAGGAGTAGACATGCCCACTTGTGATTGTTTGACTCAGTGTTCGTCCAATCTTTTATCTCGAGCCTTGACGGAGCCAAAAGCCTGGGTGTGAAATGTATTGGAAATGCCAGATTGCATAGCTGCATGCATAGCTGCAAAGGAGTATTGCTGACAGCAGATCGAACATGTTTTCTCCAATAGAATTTGTACAATAGTATTCACGGATGGTTTTATGCGAGTATGCTGATGGTTGTTTGCACGCGAAACCTTGGCTTCCAGGAAGCAGAGACTGAATCTGCTGATGCAGGCACACAAGAGGTATATAGCGCTCGTTCTGGTAGCTATTAGGAGGTAAAGCAATCTGCCGTAGATATTTTTACGTATGTCATCATTACTATTTTGGATTTTATATAGATATACTATGTATATATATATATACATAGTTTATATGATAGATACGCATATTCATATTATACGTATTTAAAGCATTATATATTACAGTATAGCATTGTTATGATCATGTTTATCATTATTTTAGATGACAATATGACATATTGTGTAATATGCATCTATGTAGATACAGGTAGTCGTAAGGCATGGTGCATAGTTCTGCCCACCCTTTCCCCCCACCATATCCCCACCCGAATCCCCCTCAACACCTTTCCTATGTTTTATTTTGTCTTAACATTTCTTGCCCATTTGTTTTTCTTCACCTTGCGCCCGCACACCCCACAAGCCACCTCAATCTGATTATACATTTTCTTTTTTCATTAATCGTATCCGTATTTTCCGCATGATAGTTTTGCCATAACTCCTTCACTCTCTTGGTGTTATTCCCTGGCCACTTTTCCCTATGAGGAAGGCATCCATTACAAGTAGCATTATCTTCCCTAGACATTTCCAACCCCTTATGCCCTCTGCATATGCAACATTGTTTTTTGCCAACTTCTTCTACCACAATGTCACCACATGCAATACGTGCTTTCTAGTTTGCACATGTTTTCCCCAATTCCTTTTTGAATACTGCATTCACACACATCGCAATAAATGCTCATACTTGATACATACTACTGCCATCCCTTTAAGTGTAGGCACCATCAAATGCCCTTATGCAAGTTTCACACTGACAGTCATTATCAATCAACCTTATCGACGTTTTGTGCAATCAACCCCACCCCAAACCCCCTCATAGAAAAATAGGCAATGAAAAAACATTGATGCATTAATTAGTTAATATCAGTGTATCAAAGTAATTACTATTCATCTTGCAATTTCACTTCTTGCACCCCTGTAAGGTGGACCTTGCGACCGTGTAAGGTAGACTTTGCGACCCAGTATACGTGCTCCTCTAAACAACATAGCATCCTTGTGCTCAAAAACATAGCACCTCTATGCTGAAACAAGTAGCATCCCTATTCCAATAGAAATACCCTCCTAGGCTAGAAACGTAGCACCCACATGCTATAGAAATAGCTCCCATATGCCCATATGCTAGAAAAAGTAGCAAACAAAAATCCTTCCGAGCAACCACAGAAAATCTTTGAGCAAACGCCGCAAAAGCCTGCATACCGTACCATCATGAGTGAAACTAATAGTATCACAAACATTAGTTTTTCTAATTCTTGCAGCTTTGATCAAATCAAATGCACAGATCCTGCAATATACAGCTGTTGTTCCAGCAAGTGCTGCAGACCAGCATAGATAGCACTGGTGGAAAAAATGCGTCCTATGACAGAGCAGTGTTGGCATTTTGTTGTTTTTGTGTTTGTGTGTGTGTGTGTGAGCGAGTGTGCATGCTGAGCTGCAGCACTGCATGTTGGCATCAGGGACTAGCATTCAGTCCATGACTCTAGGCAAAAGGGGGCACCTGACTTACCTGAGGGTGTTGAGGGGGCCCCCGCTATAATTTCACAATCATTTTGCCTAAGGTGTTGGCAGTGCAGGTGTCCCTGCTGAGCAAAATACTCTCAAATTCCAATGTCTTCAATTTCTTCAGTTACATAGGAGCCACCTGGACTTTAAACATGTGGGGTGTGCTCTCTCAATGCCTGAAAGCAACTCTACCAAAATGACGCTTGTTTTGGTAAGCCCTTGTTCTACATGAACTCTTCCCTAATAACTGTTGTAAGAACATTTTCAAGTAAGCTTCTGTGATGATGTTGCACAATCAGTTCAAAGCCTAGCAATACATGCATACCACTTGCCCAATACAGAACAATCACAGGCTTATTTAAAAGATGCCATTCCAACACTTATTCCCAACATTTCATAGATGCAAGCATTGGTGGATAGAAACTTAATCAACTTTTTCCACTTTCTATCCATCAAGGTTTCATCAATCTATGTGTTGTTGCCTTTTGGAGACCCCCCCATCCTTAGAATCTTTTTTGCCTTCCGTGATGATGCAACACAATCAGTTCAAAGTCTAGCAGTAGTTGTATGCCACTTGTCCAATGCTGGTATTACCGCTTCCAATTACAGATAATATTACTTTTCTATTTTGTTTATATATGTTTTTGTAAAGTCTAGCTGGAGAATGCTTGCAGACGGTAGGCCATGAGAAAAAAACATACATTTACTATCATTTACTGTAATTTAAGATCTTTTAAGCTTGTAACTTGGCAGCTAGCGGCTGCTTAATCCACCATTTGATGATATGGTCTATGGGGACACATCTCATTCCTTTCTTTGCCTTTTACGTCGTCCATCGACGTGCCGTCTTGTCGTGACAGCAATGACCCTGGACTCACCAAGATAGCGACTTAATTTCTATGGTCATATTAGCATTGACATTCTCAGATGCAGCTGGCAACCTCCATTGCGGCAGATTTCCTGGTATGTCCACCCGAAAATCTAAGAGCATGCCTTCAAAAGCATGATGGGTTTGCCGATGTGTGAAAGTTTGTTTTAGCTGGCAAGCGGGATGGCAAGTTGCACATGCTCACCTTTGGCCTTCTTCAAGTGTCAGCAAATTCTGACGAATCCAGGCGACATTTCCAACGACACTGGAAGAGCTGAACATGAGGAAACAGTGGCAACTTTTGCAGCAGGCATGCTTTGGTCGCGAAGGGTTCAACGATTGAGATTGTTGAGCTTAGATGCATAGAACATACAACTTCCGGTATATACTGATTTCTGGACGGACAGGCAGACAGGTAGCCAGGTAGGCAAGGTGGAAGGTAGGAATGTAGGTAGGCGGTATGCATGGAGATACAGGGAGGTAGGGATGTAGGTAGGTTGGGAGGTTAGGAGGGTATGGCAAGCTAGGTAGATAAGATTAAGATACACTCTCTTTCACAGGTGATAAAAGATGGATTCATGAAGAGAATGAGAAAGATAGCGAGAAGTGAAGTGAGTAAGTGCCAATGTGTTTCTTCTTGTTTGGGTGAACTATATATTCTGACACAAGAGACGAACAGGAAATTGAAAAAAACACAAGAGAATAACTCGTCACAGCACATGTAGGTGAGAATCCGCGAAGATTCTGCGAGAGCGATAGAGCAGCCAAAGGCACAGATGCCCTTCGGAGGTGTTTGGAGGCCACATAGTACGGTCTCGATACACATCAAAACTCATCCATTATCTTGAAGCATAGGGATGTGCACTTGCAAGAGCTTTGAGATTTGATGCGCTTCGCACAACTGTGCGGTTTGCAGGAGCTGCGGTGGCACGGTGAAGCTTTGCGGCAATGTGCAGCAGGTGAGCAGCGGCTTCTTTCTCATATACCTGCCATAGGACTAGATCTGAAGGGGAGTGTGCAGTGTGAACAGCACAAGGGGGTCTTCTCTATGCCTGCTGGTATCTGACCAAACTCTGCAATTGATGAACGGAGGTGCCAATGCGCAGCAGCTGTGTGCGGAAGCTAGCGTGCGACGGAAGGTCGGGTTCGCAGAGAGGCTAATTTGCCCACTGTCCTTCAGATGCTCAGCGCAATATGATGCAATATGTCATGTTTGTGATTGTTTTGTACGTGCGGACTGGGCAGGAATTGCTTTGGAGCCTTGGTCGTGAGCAGGAAAAAAAATGCTGGAGATGCCTCGCTCAAGCGTTTTCTTGCAGTAGCATGGCTTAGTCGACAATATTTTTGCTGTACATTTACTTGGGATGGCTTGAGACGGCGCGGATTGGCCCAAGAATTCAGTAAATGGCATCTAAAAAGCATGCGAACATGAACAACCAAAATGATGCCAGTAAGGAATCCCCACGTATATCTCGGTCGTGGACTCCAGCATTGTCACTGTCCACTCGTTGAATATCACACTAGTTTGCCACTTTGACATGCTGGACACGGTGTTAGGTGGTTTATACTTCGATTTGTTATTTCAGATGCTTTACGATTCCTCGTAAAACTAGCCTTTGAAAGCGTCTGGAACTTTGATGGCCTTTTGCTACCGGGCCCGCAATTGCCCTGTCGCTTTTTGACTCTGAGTCTCACATACTGGTAGCCATGGCAGCTGCAGCAGTCACTGCCACTCTCTTGCACCAGCAACAGCTTTCTTATGGACTACCCACAAATAGCTAAACTGCATTGCTTAGAACGAGTAGTGTTGGTAACCACTTCATCTCTTTTAAGCGAAGTGTCCTGACGATCGAGGAGCCTGTTCAGTTAGTATTGGATCTGAAAGAAGACGGCCCGATTGCCGCGCTCTGGTTATCGGGTGGAAGCATCACACACGCATGAAACAGTTCCATGCAGGCAAGCTCTGTTCTGAGTCATCCGCCCAGCCCTAGTGTGAGACTTAGCTTTAGCTGCATCTTCTTTTGCTTGCTTCAAAACTCTTCGAACTAAATGAGACTCCATGAGACTACAAAGGAAAACACCAAAGCACTTGAAGGCAATCTGAAATCCGAAAGCATGGAAAGCATAGGAAGACGCTCGAGGCCTTGGTGGCATAGGTGCTCTGACCAAGAGATCGGGTTCCGTACCAGGCAATTTGGAAGTCCTGCGAAAAGTAGATATGTCAGCAATTTGCATCTTTGCCCCCTCTCCATTATCGCAGCCTCGAAAACACGCAGGAAGTGCAAGGGGTACAGCTGCCTCCCGAGAAGCCGACACTGTACCCATCTTCCGAAAGCATTGGGAGGCAAGTGCTTCACTCATCCCAGCTCAATCCATTCTTCTGCTGTCTATGGTTTGAATCGTGGATTTGTGGATTTGATTGTGTGCGGTGGCGGTCTCCTATGTTTTTGGCGTAATGAGAAAGTGCCCAGCCGACGGCAGTCAGACATCAGCCGGTCAGCTTACTTTGTCAGACACCTCTTCGCAAGGATGTCCTCCAAGAGTTCCTCGCGAATGTTCAACAAGAAGCATAAGAACCACTCTAAGTTCATATCAAGTTCATAATAGTTCATATATGTACATTTTCTGCAACGATTTTCTGCAAATCAAGGCAACTCTTGTCCAGAAACTCTTCCTACATGTAACTTGTTCCAGCTATTGTCACACTGCAAACGTAGGATAGAGACATACATGGTTCTTATCGCAAACATTTCTCAACCATAAGACCGACGGGAATCCTTTGCGAAACGTCGGAAAAGATGGGAAAAGCAGAGATCTGATTTGATCGTAGCCATTTGTGCTGTCTTGTTTCTAGGCTGCAGAGGAGAGGCTGAGCGTCTTGCTCCGAGTCTGAAGTGTATCCTTGTCAAGCCAATGCTTTTCTGACAGATCGCTAGCAGAACATACCTGATTTACCCATCCTCATCAAGTGCAATGTGTAGCAGTGCAGTACAGGTTCAAATTGGTAGAGTGGTGACCTCGGCACTCAAAAGACGTAAAAACTGTTTTCGGTGTCTTGAAGCGAACCAGTTTACCTGAGTCATGTGACTGGCATAATGTAAGATATGTGAAGTCGTTTGAACACATGAGACCACCTGCATATTTTGGACATGTTGTGCCCAGAACACGAGGTGCAACAGCAAAATGAGAAGCTACGAGAAGCAGCTTTCTCGCGGGTTGATGCAAAGCATCTTGTCAACAATTCAGCAAGTTGTTGTCTTTCTTGGGTGTTCTTTTAGGACATGCTCCCAATGTCACCTTGAGTCTTTCATTGTAGGCTATGCGGGTTCGAAGCTTTGCAGCTGAAGATCGACAGACGACTTGCAGAACTTTCTGGAAACTTCCAAGGAGCTTAATGACTTTGTGACTTTGCATGATTCAGCTTATGTGACTCCACCTAGTTTCAGATTCACCATTCACAGAGGAACTCAATTGCAGCCTCTCTTTTGTTTCAGTGCTCTCACTCACGTCGTTATTGCAGGGATCTCTGCGGAAGTTCAAGTTCAGTTCGTGCCCAAGGTTGAACAGCGCTGTAAAGAGAGTGCTTGCATATCGTATGCTAACTTGCGAGTTCAAGTGACCCAAGGAGCTATCAGGAGCATTAAAAACTCTGTCAAATGGGGAACTCAGTAGCTTCTAGAAGATCTGGAATCGCATGGTAGGATGTAGGGTGCACGCCCGGGTTCCCGGTACCCCTCACGCTGCCTTTGGCACCACTACAGCGCAGGAGTACTATATACTTGTAGTTCTACTCTGACAGTGCGGCTCGTACTAGTTCTAGTATCTACTACCAAGACTGTACTACTATCCAGCCATCTCCAATCATGTTGTTTGCAAAGTTTCGACCCTGTCGGCTGCCTAGCATGGTCTCAAAGTCTTGCAGCATTTCGGCATGTGGCCCTCCAAAGTTGTGGTTCAACACGGTATATAGGGTTGCTAAATCGCATCTTTATCTTCTAGTACAATGATAGTAAACATCAATGAACAATATTTAACAATGGGTTTATCAGTTGTGTATTCATCGAACTGTCTATGTCTTTGTCTGTAGACCTATGATCATATCTATGTCACGTCACATACACCTACTTTGGTCTATAGCTACCTAAATCTGCATTGACCCTTGGTCCATATATATAGGTCTGCCAGTATCTATCCATTTGTGCGTATCTGTATATCTATCTTCGCTGATATATTGTCTTGTCTTTCCTTAGTCTATGTCTATACATTCTACTTCTACCTTATCTCTGTTTACCTTCCCTTTCTTAGCTTGCAATGTCTCATCTTCGCGTTCATAAATCATATTGTCGCATGTTGTCTTCATGCTTGACTTGCAATTGGTTGGGATGAACTCCGCCCACCTCCACAAGAGAGTGCATCATTTAGGTTTTTCCGGCCTGTTTTAGAAGGTGCTGGCGGTACGGTATGGCGGCACAGCACAGAGCGCGCGGTGTCGAGTCTACTTGTGACTTGTGTTGATTGCCATAGGCTAAATTGATCTTAATAGCATATTCACAGACTTGCTACTTGGCAGTCCACAAGGCACAGCTACGCTCATGTTTCGCTTGACTGTGGCACAGCACAGGGTCAACCATCATCCCTGAAGTCAGTCGGGTGGTTCTGACGGCAGTGACAGGCAAGCACATCTCCTTCCTTATCTCTCTGTCTTTTTGCGTTCTTTGCATTTCTTTGCTTTCTCTCTTCACTTTCTTGTTTGACCAAAAGATTGACTTCGTTTGTATTCCTTTGACAAGCGGACTCAAAAGCCCACAGACTGTCAGGAGGTGAATTTTTAGTTCGTTTGCCTGGCCTTTCTGTTGGCCATCCAGTAACAAGAGAGAACAAGAGAGGTAGTCCCGTAGTCCCGCACGTGTCTATTCGTTTATTCACAACTTCCCATTTTACACCCAATTGTCAAAGTCGTGGCGTTTTTGTAATTTTGTGGCCTCGCTGCGTTTACATTGGGAAGTATGATTCCACAAGACATGTTGCAAGGACTTTCGCGGTTGGGGGTACCATTCTGTACCTACAATCCTCCTTTACACTACCTTCTTGCAGCTTGTGACATCATTGCCAATGGTTGATCACTCCTGATTATGAGTGATTATGGTGACGACGACGACGACGACGACGACGACGACGACGACGACGACGACGACGACGACGACGACGACGACGACGACGACGACGACGACGACNACGTTGATGATGACGAGGTTGATGATGATGATGATGATGATGATGATGATGATGATGATGATGACGTTGATGATGACGAGGTTGATGATGATGATGATGATGATGATGATGATGATGATGATGATGACGTTGATGATGACGAGGTTGATGATGATGATGATGATGATGATGATGATGATGATGATGATGACGTTGATGATGACGAGGTTGATGATGATGATGATGATGATGATGGTGATGATGATGATGATGACGTTGATGATGACGATGATGATGATGATGATGATGACGATGATGACAATGACGTTGATGATGACGACGTTGATGATGATGATGATGATGATGACGACGTTGATGATGATGATGATGATGATGATGATGATGATGATGATGATGATGATGAGGGGACGGGTGTTGCACTTGCGAATGGGCACTGCACATCTTGGATCATTTTTGTGTTTGTAGAGAGCTCAGGATTCGCCGCATTGACCAAATCGATTCCAGGTTCCCGGTTCCAGCAATTTTTCAATTCTGACACCTTACAGTGATGTAACATCCCGAGAGGCTACGGAGTTGGAAACAAGAGTTGGAGGACATGTTTGGGGCCAAGTTTATGGATAAGTCAAACAAGTGAAACTTCAATTTAGATGCTATGTGTAGAACATGTTGTTTGTTTTTTGAAAGAACTTCAGGATGGAAGCGAGGTTTGCAGAGCTCGAGCAACTTGAATGGAAAGATAGTTGGACTTTGACTGTAGGGAGGGTGATGTAATGTGTATATATGTCGAGGGACATTTGACATTTGTGAATCATGTCAAGTCTTTCAAGAAATCATGCCGTTGCTACGCTTTGACTCGCTACATGCTTGGCAATCTGGGTGCCACCGCTGTGGACACTGTGGTACAAATGCAGGAAGAACTTCCATCAGATTGAGTCTTCAGCTCGTTTGTCGCATCTTGGCTGATTGTCTTTCAGATGGCGAGTTCTTTTTGTGTCAGTGCGTGTGTCTGCAGGCTGCAACTAATAAACAAAAAGACGTAAAGTACATTAACGTACGAGGTTTGACAGCATCAGAGACCAGCGATCAGTTTTGATTGTTCGAAAAATCGACTTTAACATAGGAAGCGAGTCATTCCTGACTTTGCACTGTAACCCAACGACGGGTATGAAGGTCTGTGCTGAGATCGGCCCACATGATTCCATCCGAGAATAACACTCTCATACTTGCACTAAAAGATTTTCGTTGCAACTGTTGAAAAGCTGCGAAATTCCGTTTCATGCCACGCTGCGTCTTCTGTTTCTGTTGTAAGACAGCCATGCTGCCCAATATGAAACCCTATTGTGCTTGGTTTGAAATTTCAATGTTTTGACCTTCTCACAGGTGTTTTATGGCTCTGGCGTTTTAGTGTGTAATTTAGTGTGCGAACCATCTCAAATGTCAAAAGAAACAACTTTTACCCCAAACAGCTTTTATAACAAACAGCTTTCACACCAAGCAGCTTCTACACCACGCAGGTTCACCACCACCACACTCCTCCTGGTCAGACGGCTTTGTTACATAAAGACATGTGGTGAATAGTGGACTGCAGAATGTAATTATACATAGTCTCATAGTTATCTATTATATTTTCACACGCACATACTCGTAGCTATTATGTATATATACACATCATGATGTATAATGTCCCGTGTGATTCAGAAATTTTGAGTTCATTGTATCCAAGGTCTTCAAGCAGCGAGGACAGCATCAATCGTTGAAACTCAGTACCCTCTTGCCAAAAACAGGAGTTTATAGTGTAACTTTTTTGCATTACTAGACATTGGGTTTCGTTTCCTCTCCAGCTCTGTTCACACAAGGTTGGTCTCGCCGTTTGCTTCGGTTGGAAGGCTTGATTGATGAGCGCACCGCCACAGCCTGAGATTGTGTGGCATTCAAACTTTGACAGGCAGAATTTGTCGCTTAGGTTAGTTGTTCATATTGATTTGGCGTATCAAAAAAGACATGAGGAATACTGTATGCAGCATGCCCCTGAAAATTTAAGTATTGCACACATGCAATAGATAGATGTTGTATGATGATGTCTAATATTAATATGATTATATGATAGTGCCTCCTGTTCCAGCATCACCAGACGGCCAACCAATCAGACAACAGCATCCCCACCACGTGTCACAGGGGAGAGGTCTTGCAACCACAACCACCACCAAGACCGGGACAAAAGAGAACAAGTACAGCAACAAAGATGAGGGTGCATTCATTTGTTGACATTCATAAGATCCCCTCGCATGAGCCAATGATAGAAGTTCTAGGAAGTTCCTTTATGATGCTTTATGATCCTTGCTGATTGAAACCTGTTACGATAGATGATCGATAGATGCATCGGTCGAATTTGCAAAACCACATGTGTACTTGACGTCAAGCATTTTCAAGCACCACAGTCACATGAACTGTGCAGTCACTATTGCACATCTGACAGCAGGGACAACATGCTTGCTGGACCTTTCTTGGTAGCAAGAGGCAGTGTAGCAAATCTGAGATATCGTCAGAAAGCATGTGGCAAAACATCGCACCTTACACAAGCCTATCGTTGAACTCATCTTTGAGCCTGTCTCAGAAGTCCTCAGATTCTGTTGGATTCTTTCAAAATCCAGAAGAGACTTTTGCTTTTTGAATCCAAGAAAAGCGTTGAAAAACATAGTGCCATATACTGCCTTCTTCACCCTGGAAAATGCATGGTCACGACTGCTCACGATGGGATGGGAGCAGGAGGACACTCATCAACCATAAACATAGATTTGTGATGGTTTGGAACTTAGCAACGTACATGTAACTTAATCAACGGCAAGAATTCAGGGGCCTCAGCTCTGGCCATGTAGTATAAGTCCGTCAAGCGTCCGTTTAAGCAGACCTAGAGCTAAAGATTTCAGGCAACAAAGGTTTTGGTAGCACAAAATCTTGACAGCTGCACTGCGGTCAGGAGAAATAAAGAGAAGATGACATTTTAATGATACTGATATCACTGATGTCTGGTTTCCTTTTTTGCGTAAGACTCACATCCACTTTGCATTCTTGTTCTGGCTGTTTTTCTTTGCGCCAAAGTCAAAGCTGGTTTTGACATGTTCACAGCCGAGGAGGAACCCTACTTACTACCCATGACATAACGGTGTGGTATTGGTTGACTCAATTTAGAGTTTCGTTGGGCAGTCACTGAAAGGCAGCAGCTGACGATGTGAATCAAAGCTTGCTGAATCTGCACGTCAGAGCCTCAGAAAGCTGCGACCTGCAAGATGTAGCTTGCGTTGACTTTCCTGGAGCTTGCTAAACACTTATATACTTTTGCTGCTAATGGTTTACAGGCATCAATGACCTGCGTGTTTCATGGGTCAAGTCGAGTTAAATCAGTTGCGCAGGTCGTTGAAACACTAGTCAAGAGCACACGGAGTGCACTGAACGCACATGCCGCACATGTTTTGATTGAGGCCCGACTGTCTCAAGTCGAGGACGCGCGTGATCAGGAGAATTGTTGCGACAACGTGCATGTTATGGACGTAAGAAATGCGAGCAGAGCTGCAAAAGTGAACCAATGCAGTTGGAGGACGTTGGTTTGATGCCATTGCCAGTGCAGTCCGCTATCCAGGCTCGGAAATTAAACAATTTTACCACCCACCTCATTCATGTGCGTGTTCATTGTGACCATCATTGGACTAGCTTTCCATTCAGTTTGTTGAACTACAACGTTTGCTGAGCACCCGAGATTTGCATGTGTGTGACAAGGTACAAAAGGACAAGTTTATAAAACAAGATACAAGCAAGTTCAGAATTATGACATGCGAAAAGAAAGCCAGACATTGGTGGGCTCTTGAAGGCAGAGGAGACGGGCGTACTTTCGGTGCTTCAGTTTTTGTCTCAGATTCCTACAGTGTATCTGTGGCCCTCAGACGCCCTGGGTATGCTTTACAGATTTTGGCAATGTTTGGCCAAGGACGCAACTTGCGGATGCCACTTCCAAGCTTCAGCACCTCGACGCAGGGAGAGAAATATATGCTGTTGATGGGCCTCACCAAGCCTATTGTCCGTTGTCAGTTGAATGTTGTATATGTATGTATATGTATGTATATGTATGTATATGTTGTATTGTATGAGTTGTATGAGTTGTATGTGTTGTATGAGTTGTATGTGTTGTATGTGTTTCATGTGTTGTATGAGTTGTATGTGTTGTTGTTGTTGTTGTTGTTGTTGTTGTTGTTGTTGTAAGAAACCAAGGGGGGATGCCCCCCCACCCCGCCCAAAAATGGTAAAGAACAAGCTTTCCTACACAAACACTTTTGGCCCTCCAAGATGCGCCCGGTGCGTCGTTGTTTGACGGTATTTGCGATGCTTTGCGCATGCGGCTGCATGCCTTCGAATTTTGTAAAAGACTCAGCGAAAATTAACAATCATGAAATAAACCCGCTGCCGTTTTTTTTTTGCCAATTCCATTCCTGGCAAGAACCTACGATGCCCCCACATCCAAATCCCCAAATCACAATCCACCCATTTTACATCCAAAATCGTTTTAAGGCCCCTACATAATATCATAATTAGAATTGGCTGGGCAAGCTGGCCCGGCGGATTGCTTAAGGGGTCGATGAAAGGCCCAAAGGACACAAAGCATTCCCAAAGTTGTTCTATAATGCTGTTTTGATGCATTGTATGCATTAAAGAGGAACGACGGCTTTTCGTCAGAGTTTCTGACTGGGTTACAGGCGTTGGCAAAGCGAGCCAGAAGCTCAGAGAACGTAATGAGGAATGAACATGTGCAAATGAACTGAATGAACTTTGTACAAGCAGAACGGGCTTCATTCAGCTGATGTTAACAGCCTTCGGGCAGGTCCCATGATTTGCATCTGCGAGTAGAAGCACAGGAAGAACGTCGGGGCGTTGGGGATGCTTCAATGCTTCGCACTTTTTTTTTGAATCCGGAAGGTTTGTGCCAAACTTTGTGGACAGAGATCCGTTTCTTAATTCAGGTTTGAAATCGTTGAGAACCTTGATGGAAACCAAAGAGACTTGGCGGAAAATCAGATCTTCAAGGTCTGAAGAGATTTTGTTGGTGGCTTCTAGATGCAAAGTTGCGTTTGGTGGCTGCAAAAAGAGATGGAGGGAAGGTGCAAAGTTTTTTGATAGGTGCAAGAATAAACATTTGGTGTATTTGATAGTGTCTTATGGAATCACCGGACTCCCATTATTAATGGGTTCTGTACGGAGCTTCCACTGGGGCTAACGGTGTGCGAGTTCGATCTTTATTCGAAAATGGCCATGCGCTTTCAGTATTCTGACTGTACATCCAATCGAAAACATTCAGTATACACGATTTTATACCCAATGCATCCCAATGCTACCTAATGCTACCATCCTAATTGACCTTGCAGAACACTCTACTCTACTCCCTTCCACGCTTTGTTAGACGCTTGATGTGTGTTGGTGTTAAAAGCCTTTTCCAGAATGCAAAGGTTGAACAGGTTGCGAACGTTCGGAAGGGTGAAAAGGCCAACAATCTCACTGGTTGATGCAGTTCCAAGAAGCACAGATACTTTATTATAACATATTATGAAATGCAACAGGCGACAACACAACATAAGATTGACCATTAATCATAGAGGAATACGTCATGCAGTACATGATAGTAGATGCACATAATGATATAGATATATTATGTATACGTACAATATTTATAATAAACATAATATACATCTACCGTGATGATTTTAATATAAACCAAAGTTGGCTCACCTCTGAATCTGCTGCGGGACAAGACTTTCACAAAGTTGTTCTCTGAGAAGGTACGATCACTGCACATTGGGTTGCCTTTCACATCGACAGTGTTGATTGCAACACTTCCATGGTTGCGGTGTCGTCGTTGCAAAGGATGAATGTGTACGATCTCTCAGTGATCGAGTTGAGCGCCAGAGGCTTACTGCTCTGTGCAAAGATCAAAAGCCTGGACGGAAGCAAGAATATATATATATATATATACATAATATACATATATGTCTTTGTTTATAATATCATCCTCACACAAATGTGAGGGCAAGTTATCATTTTCAGGTTCTGAGATGCTGAGGTGCAGACTGGGAAGGACAATGTAAGGAGCACGTGTCTCAATGCGAGTTGTGATTTACTCATTGGATTTCATACTGTGTACGGGTAAGCAAGTGGATGCCACTCACATGGTCAGGAACGCTTTCGTGTTTGTGGATGTTTGTGGATGTTTGAGCCATTTCAACGAATTTCGAAGCATTTCGTTCTTTGCACAAGATGGCAATCATCCAAGGTTGCAAGACCAACTTGTCAGCCTTGCGAATAGCTGTATCGTGCTTACTTATACTTCTGCTTTGATCTTATGAATCCTGTGAGTTTCCACTGCTTTGTCCCACCAACAAGCTCGCCTTTCTTTAATCCGGGAACAGGATGGACTAACATGCCTCATGCCCATGTTTTTGGTCTTACGACCTGCATTACATTCCTCGCACCCTCAAATACTATGGCTCCAATCAAATAAGACTCTGGTATGCTGTCTGGGAGCGGTTCTTGATACATTTGTGGATCAAACGGTTACATCACAACAAAGAAAAGGAAAGAACAAAAAAGGAAAGTGAAGGTCAGATTTTTCGTGGCAGGTGCAGGGGTAGGCGAGCTTGGAATTTCCATTTTTGAGGGGAACGAAATGCTGTTTTAATTTCCGAATACAATGCGTCTTGGAATGTCTTGAAAGTGTGAAAAGCAATCTCTGCTGGCGGACGGCTGTTTGCAGACTCTGGTTTCATTCTCGCGTCATGTTCGGATCAGGATCGTCAGCGCATCATACTGGACGTTTCATGCGCTTTGCTGGCGCGCTTGTTTGCTGTATTCTTAGCATTTTGTCATTTTAGGATTGCTCTGTTTTGCTATGTTTTGCTGTGGTGTAGTGTTGGTGGATGTTGTCGGCTTGGTGGCTTGGTGGTTTGGTGGTGGCATTTTTGTTTGTCTGCTCTTCTGCTCGCTGCTGTTGCTGTTGCTGTTGCTGTTGCTGTTGCTGTTGCTGTTGCTGTTGCTGTTGTTGTTGTTGTTGTTGCTGGTGTTGTTGTTGTTGTTGTTGCTGGTGGTGGTGGTAGTGTTGTAGTAGTAGTAGTAGTAGTAGTAGTAGTAGTAGTAGTCGTAGTCGTAGTCGTAGTCGTAGTCGTAGTCGTAGTCGTAGTCGTAGTAGTAGTAGTAGTAGTAGTAGTAGTAGTAGTAGTCGTAGT
>DF243685.1:5627-21372 GCA_000507305.1 Breviolum minutum Mf 1.05b.01 | reverse complement strand
GTAGTAGTAGTAGTAGAAGTAGTAGTAGTAGTAGTAGTAGTAGTAGTAGTAGTAGTAGGGGTAGGAGTAGGAGTAGGAGTAGGAGTCAAAGTTTCTACATATCGAACGAAAAATAACAAGTGTCGTTCATTCCCACCCGCCTTCCCAGTACATACGTACACACACACACACACGTTTTGGAGGAAGTGTCAGTCGCATAACTTCACATCGACTTTTTACTTAGAAGAGTGACATGCGTTTTGTGGTGTGTGAGTCACATGACCCAACATCGCCTTTACTTACAGTGCTCCTTGGTCAACATATGCCTTTGTTCCAGCTTTGAGACTTCCCGGCGATTCCTGCGAGGCGCGTTTTCCCTTGGAAAAAGAAACGAGATCCGGCAGGGCCTGGCAGCATCGCATGTGAATTCACACTGCCTTGTGAACCCAAGACGCATTGTACAAGTACCTCAGAAAACACAATGAAAGTGAGCCCGAGGAATGTGGCAGGATTCCTGCGACGCGCGTTTTCTTTGAAAAAAACAAGGAATGTGGGAGATGACAGAAAACACACGGAATCTGGAAGGGTTTCCGCGACGCACGTTTTAGTTGAAAAAAGATACGGAATCCGGGAGCGTTGGTCGCGTGTCATATGAATTTACAGTCACAGCGAACGCAAGACGCATTTGACCTGAGAAAACACAAGGAATTTGGGGGGGCCGGTACAGCGCACATTTTACATGAGAAAACATAGCGAGAGGCGCGAGAGGGTCATCCGCGGTAAATAAATTTACAGTTAAGATGAAGGCCAGGCGCTTTTTACGTGAGAAAACACAACGATTTCTCCGGGGTCGGCAGGGGAGGGCGGAGGGAGTATATAGTAATAAGGAACAGAGATAGGAGTAGGAGTAGGGGTGGTGGGTGTGGTGGTGGTGGCCGTGGCGGTGTTCGGGGAATGTCCACTATGCAGTGCGCGGAATGAAACTACGACGATCCACCATGACAGCGCGCGTGAAACGGCGACTCTAGTGCACGAACAATCCCTGCCATGATCCTCGTCAAACGGAGCCAACCAGCTGGCAGATCTTACTTTCCGCAATTCCGAGATGCATTTGCATTTACAACGTATACATATATATATATATATACATATTTACATTACATATTACATATATTTTATTTTTAGAATATTTCATTTTTTAGAATATTTCAGACTAAAGATTGAAATTGACACACCATTTAAATCTTTAAAAACGCATTTTGCGCCAGACCTCTTCCAAATGGCGCTTCCAAGTTCACCAACTAACTCCGCCTGCCACGCAAAAAGAAGTTCAAGATCACCATAGATCACCCAACTCAGCGCTGCCCCCGTACGACGAGCTAAGAAAAGTGAGCTGCTGCCGCTTTGTTGAGAAAGACTTAGGTCAGCGCGTTGAGCTGGAGATGTGCCAAAAGGTTGGATTTGTTTGCGTCTTGAAGAATTGTATGTGCTTCCTTACATTTACATATTTTGCATTTGTTTACAATACATGTCTGACGCTTCAGGTTTAGTTCTTTCGTTGGCTAGGGATGTCGTGGATCATGAACAATACAACTGCTACCCATGCTGTTTGACGTACTCGAAAGACGTTTTCGTGCCACCCGCTGCCAACTCCAAAGCAGGAACGAGTTGCAGCAGTTGAAGACGAGGCGAACTCCGGGGGGGCGCATTCAGAGATCTCCGTGCCACATCCAAATGCGTATACCGTATGACATTTAGCTTTGACTTTGCCAGGCCAAAGGCTGCATTTGTAGAATCGAGAAGCTGGAAAGGCATCTTGAGGCACGTCCGGTGGAAATGCAAGTAGTTGGCAGGAAGCCTGCTTAGTATTACCTAACTTGTACATCGGGAAGGTATGATATCTTGTAATTCCTTATTTTAAAAGAGTACAATTGGAAAAGCGAGAAATACAATACATTCAGTACATAGAATAAAATACATCACTGTAGATATAACTGTCACAAAACAAGCGCAGGGTAAAACATTTGTCGGTCTCATTTCAAGACCTCACAAACCTGTGCAGGCCCAAGATGTCCAAAACCTTTTGTTTCAACAAACTCATGCAACATTCACAGTCCCAAGATTGCAAAGTGCACAAGACCTGCACAAGGCCATACAAATCTCGGCCTGTGCAGGTTTTCGCAGCATGACTGTTTAAGCCGAAGTTCCCCAACCCACCAATACTGTATCATAAGACTACATCCTGTAACACTTCTATATGCTGTTATTGTTTATCCATCTTTGACATCCTCTCTAAAACACGCTTGAGCTTCACGACATTTTCCAGGTTGTTTATGGTTCAAAAGCTTGTTTTGTATCTTCAGAGTCATTTTGTTGGTCCTGGGGACAGCTGGGATAGACTTATATATAATTATATATATATATATAAAAATAGAGACTGAATCTGCAGTACATGTGTATAATTTTGTATACATCATGTATCATTCAATAATCAATAGATGCTGAGGAGCCTCCAGTTTCACGTTGGGGTTTGTTTGCACTTCTCATAGCTTTCTTGGCCGGCTTTGCCTTAACGCGTTGCCTGTTCAAACTTGCCTATCCAGATGTATCTGCCGCAATCGTTTGATTTAAAGAAATTGGCCCCGAGTTGAAACGCGGCAGCGATGCAGTGGTTAGACATGATCTCTTTGTTCGACAAGGGGTTGATTCGCCGAAGCTCATGCAGTCAGTGAGCCGTAATTTTCAAAAAGAGTTGATGGCATGCCAACTGGGGCAATTTAAAGCCGGGTAGATGTTGCTAACATTCCTTTGCATTCTCCAGTCTTCGTTTCTCAAATTGCCAGGTGCCTGAGCCGGCGACAAATGAGACGCTCACAAACATAAAGGCCCTGCTGGAACAATTGAAGGAGGCACGCGGTTGTAGTCATTATGGCAGGCAAGGCAAATGTACCCAAGACATGGGCGAATCATGGTGCACGGGTTATTACGTGTCAATGTCCAGGTCAATACAGGCATGAGATAGTGACACTTGTAAGATGGACAAGAACTCCCGCTTCACTAGCAGATTTCAAGGCATGCAGGTTGTTGAGCATCTTGAAGGAATGAACTGAGTTTGAAACCAATTTGCGTGGAACGGGGGCAAGCCGTTTCTACACGTTGAACACCGCGCCAGTGTTTCAATCTGAATCCTGGTTGCTTGAAATTTGATGCCATGGCAAGATTGAGTTTGGAAGAATTGACGGTCTCATGCCTCAGGTTGCCCCGAAGGTCATTGAACATGAGGCGCAGCGTGCAACACGAAAGCTTGAAGAACCGTGCAGTGGCAAGATGTGATAAGGATAGACCATGGATGGCACACGGACCCGAGCATACTGGTTATCTAAGACATTCCAAGACTTCTTGAGAAAAACACCGACTGGAGGGTGAAGTTTTTTGCTTAATTCACAGGAGCAAGCACAGCTGCAACCGGTTGAACATCCGCATTGCGACACGATGCGACATGTCCACTACACGTGCCGTGTATATAAATGTAAACTGTACATATATGGCATATATAGATATATATATATATACATATGTTACTAAATACCTCATACAGTATGCTTATGTGTGTGTATGTTCAAATACACCGCAGCCAATTTCAGACGTAGCGTGTCAGACGTGTGTGTGCAGAGCGTTCTTTTGATGAGGCGCTTCTCCGTGACCTTGCTCAGGCTTGACGCAGTTGAAAAGTCACTTCAGTCCACGTTCTTTGAAACCAAACTCAACGCCTCAAACGCCTCACTCAGGACCAACAGAATGGAATGGTAACCTGACTCGGACCATCTCCGACCACCAGAGGCGATGAAGTCAAGTTCGTGCAGGTTTTGTGCTTTGTCATTCTTCCACAAAGTTGGCAAGATCCGTTTTTACTCCGCTACATGTGACCCGCCTGCGCTTTGTCTGCAGGTCAAGGAGCATGCCAGATCTTAATTATACACTCAACGGGATAGTAAAAGAAGGCAAAAAAGCAGCTGATAGCACAAACAGAAATTTAACATCAATCAGTTTAGTTGCCAACTGAAACTCCACTTGTGATTGCCATCCGGGCCCTGGATATATTTCACAATTTGCATCCTCGTCAGAATTTATCCATAAAATGAGTGTGCTTGCGCGCGCTATAACTCGCCGTTCTATAGCGCATCTTATATCATTTTATTATGATTCGTTGTTTGTTGTGTTTGTCGCATTTGTTTGTTTGTCTGTTTGTTTGTTTGTTTGTTTGTTGGTTGCGTTTGCTGCGTTTAGTTAGTTAGTTAGTTAGTTAGTTAGTTAGTTAGTTAGTTAGTTAGGGAGAGGGTTAGTCAGTTAGTTAGTTAGTTAGTTAGTTAGTTATATAGTTAGTTAGTTAGTTAGTTAGTTAGTTAGTTAGTTAGTTAGTTAGTTAGTTAGTTAGTTAGTTAGTTAGTTAGTTAGTTTAGTTAGTTAGTTTAGTTTGTTTGTTTGTTTGTTTGTTTGTTTGTTTGTTTGTTGCGTTTGCTGTGTTTGTTTGTTTGTTTGTTTGTTTGTTTGTTTGGTTGGTTGGTTGGTTGGTTGGTCGGTTGTTTGGTTGGTTTGTTGTTTGTTGTTTGTTGTTTGTTGTTTGTTGTTTGTTGTTTGTTGTTTGTTGTTTGTTGTTTGTTGTTTGTTGTTTGTTGTTTGTTGTTGTTGTCGTTGTCGTTGTCGTTGTCGTTGTTGTTGTTGTTGTTGTTGTTGTTGTTGTTGTTGTTGGTGGTGGTGGTGGTGGTGGTGGTGGTGGTGCTGGTGCTGGTGCTGGTGGTGTTGGTGTTGGTGTTGGTGTTGGTTGTTGTTGTTGTGGTCGTGGTGGTCGTTGGTTGGTCGTGGGTTGTGGGTTGTTGGTTGGTTTTGGGTTGTTGGTTGAGTCGCTTGAGTTGCCATAAATGGATTGACTACAGCTCATCATCATTCCTTTTTGCATTTTCCATTTACATGAGCTGCGCACAACTGGCTTCCGTAAAATCCATGCAGGATCACTTCATGGCACTGTTCACTCCGATACATGTAATTTCAAAGTCACAATGAAGAAACATCGATGGCAAAACTGCACAGGGTTTATCTTTGACAGGCCCTCAGCTCGGGTGGTATTTTTACGCGTTGTAACAAGATGTAATGTAGACTAACAAGTTGCGGTATAGATTCAGATTTATGAGTCTATGAGTTTCTCTCGGTATCATGCATCGGCCATGAGTTACCTCAAAATCAACAAGAATTCCGTGGAAATGTTCATGGAACATAGTTTTCGCACAATCTGAAAGAGTGGTATGGTCTGCTTGGGTAATGTGTCACCCAAATCTAAGCCCCTAGAAGCACAATCAGAAAAGCTGGGGAAGAGTACATGTCAGCATATGCGTGTATATGGATGCACGCCAAGATGGGAAGTCAGAATGTGAGCAAGATGCTATTCTATTTTTTTAAATATTCTGCTTTGTTTATGTTAACGTGATTTTGATCAAGTTGATTATATTCAACTTTTAATTGTCCATATGCAGTTTTCTTTCCCTTGCTCAATTTCACATTGGTGATGCGATGATGCTGTGGCGTGGCGCGCGCTCTCAAAAACATGAACATTGGTACTGATACCTGCAACTTCAGGGCTTAGGGTTTGTTTGTCAGATGACAACGCTAGTAGTCAAAGATGTGTCTACTTGCATTGTTTACAAGTTGTTTTGTCCGAAAGGGGCCAGCAACCAGTGTTCTTTGACTGACTTCCCAAGATTTGTAGCTTGTTCGGGGTTGGCAGACCGGGCTCAAGGCTTGAAAGTGTTTCACAAAGCCGCTCTGGATCCCGTTGGAGTTTGCTTGCTGAGTTAGGGTCTGCTGATGGTTCTATCAACGTTTTGGTTTTGCTGGTGTGTGGGGCAGAAGGCAGTTCTTACTGGCCCTGTAGCTCCGTGCGCACCACACATTGGCGAAACTGAGAGGGGCAGGTCAAGTTGTTGGCCGGTGGGTAAAGCCAAGTGATCTGCAAAGACTCATGCAAACCTCTTTCCCTTCCCGAAGAACTGCAAAGGCCTTCGTGCCGGACTGCTTCACGGCCTGAGGATCGAGAGTGTTCGTGCCGGTTTGCACTTGCCCCTGGCGGTGATGGTATAAATCTCCATGGCGGGTGGGCTTGGCGGTCCTATTGAACCAACGGCGGGTGCTAGTCGCAGGGAGCAAGCCGCCCGCGCGTCCAAAGCGCCGCCTCGCGATGCGGTAAAAAAGGCCGTGCGGCTTCCTCGTTCGTTTGGCTTGTGGTTGTTTGGCTTGTTTGGCTTGTTTGTTTGTTTGTTTGCTTGCTTGCTTGCTTGCTTGCTTGTTTGTTTGTTTGTTTGTTTGTTTGTTTGTTTGTTTGTATGTTTGCGTGTTTGTTTGTATGTTTGTATGTTTGTATGTTTGTTTTTTGTGGTGGTTGTTGTGGTTGTTGTAGTTGTTGTCGTTGTTGTGGTGGTTGTTGTGGTGGTGGTTGTTGTGGTTGTTGTGGTTGTTGTGGTTGTTGTGGTTGTTGTGGTTGTTGTAGTTGTTGTCGCTGTTGTGGTTGTTGTGGTTGTTGTGGTTGTTGTGGTTGTTGTAGTTGTTGTGGTTGTTGTAGTTGTTGTGGTTGTTGTGGTTGTTGTCACGAAAGCTAGCCCTTGGGCCTTTGGGCTAGAACTTGAGTTATCCTTTAGAAATTCAACAGGGGGTCTGGAGGTGGCCTGGTTAGAAGTCACACAAGGCGCACCGTGCGCCAAAATCTACCCCAACATCGGCGCACCACACACCGCGCGCCAAATTCGAACCCAAAAAATCAACCCCAAAATCGGACACTGCGCACCAAAATTGAACCACCGTGCACCAAAATTGGCCTTAAAATCGGCGTACTACATACCGCGCGCCAAAATCGAGGCAAAAAAAACGGCACACCGAGCACCAAAATCGACTCCAGAATCGGCGTACCACACACCGCGCACCAAAACCGAGCCCAAAAACGGCGCACCACACACCAAAAACGAGCCCGAAAAGGCGCACCTCGCACCAAAAGCCACCCTAAAAGGACATTATGCGCCAGGACCACGGCCCTATATTCGACAGGTCTTAGGCTCGATTCCCCCCCAGGCCCTCCCCAAACTCTCGGCAACCTTCTTGAGGCAACAATTTCGTGCTTTCAGCAAAAAAAACGACCTGTATTCTGGCAGATGCCGTGATATTTTTATTCCTAGTTTAGGTAAAGCTATCGTAAATGTCAATGCTGCAATACCCCATTGTATGTATTTACTTCACATACGTCCTCCTTGTCCTTTCCACTGCCTAGTAGTCTAGCTTTCGTTTTCCCTCGCCCCTCTAGAAGTAATTAACAACTATGGTTATAAACAAAAGGGAGAAAAAATATATATTTAGTTATAAATAATACTAGACCACACTCTGGCCCGAAAGAATGGCAGCCCAACGCAAGGAGTTGTTTTTTTCTATCCACGCAATGCAGAAGTAATCTTGCTACATGTTGCGCAGCGCACATTAGCCTTGAAGCAACAAACAATCAAAGAAAGAAACAAACAGCAAGCCAGAAGCAGTGAACAATGGCAAGCACATGATACGGAACATCAAGTGTAAGTGGCTGACCAAAGGTTTAGTACCTCACACAATGCGCAGTATCGAGAGGTCTTTTGGAACTGAATTGTGTCAAACAGGAAGCCAGAAGCAGTGAAATATGGCAAGCACATGATACTGAACATCAAGTGTAAGTGGCTGACCAAAGGTTTAGTACCTGACGCAATGTGCAGTATCGAGAGGTCTTTTGGATCTGAATTCTGTGGTATCTGCCTTGATTGTCCAAGAAACGATCACGAAAACAAAACTCTTTCTTTTCTAGATTCTAGCTACGTAAGAGCGATCTTTGACATCCAAGACACAAAAAACCGAATAGCAAAGACACGCTGTATCAATTTTTTGCGACAAACGACATGAAAACCCAATAGCAAAGACACGCTGTATGGGTCCCATGCACTGCCAGCTCACCCAATAGCAAAGACACGCTGTATGGGTTCCATGCACTGCCAGCTCACATCACTGACGCACCGTCGCCGAGGCCAACTTCGTACAGCAATCCGCCGCCGTGCGCGAACGCGCGCTGCTGCAGCGTCCCATACAGACGGGACCAGCCCTTGGACAGTTTGTCCAACATGCCTTGTTCCTGGCGAACGTCGGCGTGACGGCAACTCATACGCGCAAACAGGTCGTAGCTTAAGGCAAACTGAAAATAAAGCCAATCAGGTCGTAGCTACAGGGAGGCTGAAAAAAAAACATTTCAAACACATAACAGTTGCGCCAATCTCAAAACAAGATTTCCATACTAGACACCATCAGCGTCATATACCCGATGGGAGTGAACTTCACCGGAAACGACTCCAGCGTGTGCACATCCACCGTGCGCTCGTATGTGGCATAGTCTGTGCCGTCGGAATCCAAAGACCGCTGGATCGCCTCTTTGCTCCGTCCGTGGAAACAAACCAGTCAACGCACGCGCAAAAGAATCTGTCAACAACATTCGCACTTTTTTCTGCTCCCTGACGCCTTGCCTCTTCCCTGGTGGGACGGAGTCCCCAACGACCCTTGTACGTTGGCGCAACGTTTCCGTGGGTCGCCAACCTCGTAGCCATTTCCGGAGTCATGGCCACGTGCACTTGCAATTCTGGCAGCGCGTTCATGCTCTACCTTTGACGGACTTCTCTCTTCCTACAGCTTTTGAGACAAGAGCTGCGCAGAAACAGATGTAGAACCTGAATGGAGCAACAGCCATACAGTGTCATCACTTCAAGCTCACATAACTTCTTGTTCTGAATCCTGCCTCCAAACAAATGCTACGAGTCGTCGCCGAACGCAACCTGGCAACAAAGCATTCGACGCTAGCCCACATGGTCTCTATCTGAAAGTGACACAGCTGCACACTTTCAAAGCCTGACTGCTTCCAATCCCATCACTTCCGTACACACTTCCGGTTTTTCTTCAACACAAAAACAGCTTTATCTTGCGCAACTACACTGCGTGGACCAGTGTAATAAAGACCAAAGGCAAAGACACGCCACATGGTCTCTACCTGAAATTGACACAGCTGTACACTTTCAAAGCCTGACTGCTTCCAATCCCATCACTTCTGCGCACGCTTCCTGTGTCTCTTCAACGCAAGTCTTTTCCTGCCAATATGGCCAAGTTTCCAACAGGACTGTTTGTGTATGAGGTTCTCCTTGTGTGATTTCGCCAGGCTGAGATTTTCACGCCGAAGCCGATCCAACTCATTCTTCAAATTCTCCACTTCTCTTTCCAAGGCAGCAATTTTGTCCCACGATCTCCAGGACCAACGCTCCAAGTAATAACACCATGCAACCATCCGGATGGTTGACGCCATTCTATCCTAACAGGCGATCTACATGTCATTTGTTATCATTTCAAAAATCCGTAAGACTTCCCAGTGCTGCATATCGCCGAGTAGCTCATCACTGTTAATTTGTTTCTGCTAACTTGAGTTGACACATTGCGGTCACACGCAACAGCCCGTCCACATCCTGTGTCCCGAGACATGTCCAGCACATTGCGAGACACTCTGTTGAGATTTGGTCTGAAGCACAAAAAACCTGACAACAAAAACAAAGCCTAGCACCCAATTCTCCGAGCCATTGCAGAAACAAAAAGCCTGGCAACTCCTGCAGCTCAACTTTTTCCAATGGTGAATCACCATCAAAGCAGGACGACCATGTTGATCAAAGCCCTGCAACAAAAAAGCATGTGTGTCCAAACAGGGCATGTGCGAAAAACAACCATTCAACATGCACTGCCACTACACGGATGGACAAAGACGCGTCGTCTCCGTGCAGACACAGCGTCTCTTTGCAAACATTCTTGACAACATATTGACAGTCCGCTTGAGTTCATGTCTGCTTGTGTCTGTGCGTGGCTCTGCGCACGCCCTGGCACGTCCACTGTGTATATACAGCTCACTGTGTGAGACGGAGTTCAGCAACAGAATTGCGAATCGGCAAAGGCCTCTGCAGGAAACCGCAGATGCTATCGCGGAATAATGTGATGTGCTTCAAAACTTGAGGTTCGAATGCTCCTTCCACATGGCACCTCAAATACTCGCTTACCCAGATGCTTGTCAAACATCGACAGTGCAAGAACGCACCTCTGCCCATGACCTGAACTCCCTCATCCACAAGGATCCTTTCCAAAGAATCACATTGTGCAAAGGCATAGCCACCAAGGGTTTCTACTGACCCAGGGATCGAGATCTCTGACAAAGATTCACATTCTGCGAAGGCAGATCTTCCAATAACTGTCACGGACGCGGGTATGTGGACATTGGCCAAGGCTTTGCAAGAATGAAATGCGGCCTCGCCTATTCGTTCCACACCGTATGACATGGCGACCGTTTTCAATGATTTGCAGTTGAAAAAAACAAACGCTTCAATGATGGAAGTTAATCCATACACAACCTTGATTTGACCATCTCCTATTCTTTGGGCTTTGTCCACAACAGTATGGACGGTGCCATCCAGAGTCTTGTAATCTAAGTGTACTTCAGCTTCTTGGACCTTTGTCTGCGTCCTGCTCTGTTTTTTTTGCGACCAGGCCGTGGCAGAGAGTTGGGCACACACCACAGTCGCTCCCGTAGGCAGAGCCCCATGCCGCTGCCAATTCTCCATTGAAAGAAAGGAAAGAAAGAAATGAAACGTTTTAAAACCTTTTTTTCCTTGCAAAGTTGCGAAAAAACACATGATAGAGTGTGGTTGAAAGAGAAGCTTCAGCAAGTCGATTGAAATTGACTTGCTGAAGCTTCTGTTTTAACCACACTCTATCATGTGGACGCGCAGAAGCAGCTAGCGTCTGCCACTACGCATTGTTACATTCCACCGCAACTCTTGTATTTCAATCTGATCTGCGCAACTCCTTTGAGCCATTTCAGTTACGCAAGGATTCTGGAGATCATTCTCAAAGCACACTCAGCAAATTCACACAAAACTGTCGAGGTCACAATAAACACACAAAAAGGAAAGCCATGCTCTGATGCAAAGCCAAGTCAAACTTGGAACCCTGCACTGTGGTTTGTGACTTGCGACTCCGAGCGCAACACCTGGCAAAAAGCATGTGCAATCTTTCGTTCTTTCATGATATCTTCTGAGCTGCTGACAAGTTATGCGATTGTCACAACCTCCATTTGCAGCCAGCGCTGTACACATTTACAATTTATTCCATTTGGCATTGTGAACACTTAAAATGTTTCTACCTCGAGATGTCTTTTAGGATGTTTCTAATTCAACCAGTTCAGCTGAAGAATAGCACTGAAAGCACATTTAGATAGAACCAAATTCTCTGAGTCATCGCAGAAACAAAAAACATGGCAAGTCAAGCAGTTCAACTTTTTCGGACGGCGAATCACCATCAAAGCAAGTCGATCATGTTGATCAAAGCCCTGCAACAAAAAAATCCGCAGCAGAACATGCCTGGGCATGTCTGGGTTCGATGTTTGCGTGCGTTTCCAAACAGGGCGTGTGCGAAAAACAACAACAGTTCAACTTGCACTGCCACTACACGGATGGACAAAAACGCGTCGTCTCCGTGCAGCGACAGCGTCTCTTTGGAAACATTCTTAACAACATCTTGACAACGTATGTGGTTACTATCTACTAAATCATGCAATTGTGGACAGTGCTTCAGACACATCCATTATTTGCCGAGCATATGCACCGGAACCTATACAGTGTGACATACCGGGACCTGTCAGAGGTTTCCACACGTGGCGTCTGTGAAAAACAACCATTCAACTTGCACTGCCACAACACGGATGGAAAAAAACGCGTCGTCTCCGCGCAGCGACAGCGTCTGTTTTCAGGCATTCTATTATTTTGCCGAGCATATGCGCCGGAACCTATACAGTGTGACATACCGGGACGTGTCAGAGGTTTCCACACGTGGCGTCTGCGAAAAACAACCATTCAACTTGCACTGCCACCACACGGATGGACAAAAACGCGTCGTCTCCGTGCAGCGAAGCATCACGTTGCATGCAGATATAGGTATACTTGGCGCTCATGCGATGAACCGAGACAGCAAAGGCTTTGGTGGCTGCGTCATGCATTTCTTCTTCCACCATGAAGAAGCCATGCCAGCCATTCGACACAGAAAACAATTTGCTTCTCTGTACATTCCTCCTTTCGGCTTCGGCTTCCGTGATGAAATATTCATTCATCCACCTTGTCAATCCTTTAATAATTGCTTCTCGGTGTTTGAAATTCCATTGCAAGTCTGCAGGGTCCTGCGATGAATGATCAAACCAGTCCTCTTCGACATACGGTTCCACTTTCATGCATGTCTGATACTCGGCAAATTTCCTTGCCCCTGCGTGTCCTCTGCTTGCTGCCACTGGCAGTGGTCGGTCACAATTGGGCGTCTGACGAATGCGTAGCAGTGGCAAAAAGAAATGAAGCGAATACAGCAAGTCCTTAGTATTCACACACTGTGTTTATCTGTTGCGTGCAGTACGTGAGGTGTTCAACTTTTGGTGTTCTACTCTTTAGAAATCAAAATATGCTACGTGCAGCAAAGACGCCGCCAGCAGCTTTGCCTTCCACAGCTGCAGCACCATTGCTTTTCCTTCTCTCTTTGCCCGTTTCGTGGCATTCGTCACAGGGAATGTGAAGTTGTTATCCGCAATGCGTTGTTCTGCGGACACGTGCTGTCTCATCGGTGGATCGTTGCTTCTTCGTGCTTCACTGATGTAACCCAATTGTTGTCTTTCCACCGTGACATCATCTTGCACGTTGTACGGAGTCGTGCCTTTGTGAGCGCCTTCTATCTGCAGCGTCGGGTCGAACATCTGCCCCGCAATGCGGGCGTTCAGTTGACTTTTCACATATCGACGAAGCCTTGGTTCGAACTGCTCTGTATGAATGTTCTGCCATTCCAGGTTGACATGCGCAGCATGCAAGTGCATCGCCCTGCAGGGCGCCAGACTAAACTCTTCAACATCACATGGAAGGCTTTCATCGACAGGAAAATACAGCAGCGCATTCCTCCTCCGAGATTTCTGCAACAACGCGCAGAAGCAGCTAGCGTCTCCCATTCCGATGGAGCTGCCTGGATCACACCATGCAACACAAACAAATATATAAACAACAAATGGAGAAACACAGAAGGGGAACTGTCAGACATCTGAAGTAAGAGAGCAACGAGTTTGCTTTAAACTGAAAATGGATGAACTCATATACCTAATGCTCTGTGTCGCCGAGCTTCTGCTGTTTCTATTCATATATATCTACATATACAGTCATTATTCACCTACATAAGCTGATATGGCCAATTAGGTTCAAAGGAAAAACGGAATCAACTCATATACTTCATGTTCTGCAAAACCAAGGCGCCACTGGGAATACTTGATCCAGTAGGGCTGATATGCAAGAATCTTTGGGAGGATTTCTTCCTAAAGACACCGCCGCATCTTTCACGTATCGCCGCAGTGTCTGCAAATTGACTTCCTGAAGCTTCAATTGGGACCACACTCTATCATGTGGACGCGCAGAGGCAGCTAGCGTCTGCCACTCCGATTGAGCTGCCTGGATCACACCATGCAACACAAACAAATATATAAACAACAAATGGGGAGACACAGAAGGGGAACTGTCAGACATCTGAAGTAAGAGAGCAACGACTTTGCTTTAAACGGAAAATGGATGAACTCATATACCTAATGTTCCGTGTCGCCGAGCTTCTGCTGTCACCGTTTCCGACTCCGCTGGATCTGCCTGCAAAACGCCACGCTGCAACCAGGAGACATATATATATATATATATATTTGCTTTTCATATATATCTACATATACAGTCATCATTCAGCAACATAAGCTGATATGCCCAATTAGGTTCAAAGGAAAAAGGAATCAACTCATATACTTCATGTTCTGCAAAACCGAGGCGCCACTGGAAATTCTTTGTCCAGCAAGGCTGCTACACACCACTCCTTGTTAGGATTTTTACCTAAAGGCAGGCCCGCATCCTTGACATATTGACGCAGTGTGCGCACATCGACTTGCTGCAGCTTGTCTTTCAACGACAGTCTATCATGTGGACGCGCAGAAGCAGCTAGCGTCTCCCATCCCGATTGAGCTGCCTGGATCACACCATGCAACACAAACAAATATATAAACAACAAATGGAGAAACACAGAAGGGGAACTGTCAGACATCTGAAGTAAGAGAGCAACGACTTTGCTTTAAACGGAAAATGGATGAACTCATATACCTAATGTTCTGTGTCGCCGAGCTTCTGCTGTTTCTATTCATATATATCTACATATACAGTCATTATTCAGCAACATAAGCTGATATGCCCAATTAGGTTCAAAGGAAAAAAAGAATCAACTCATATACTTAATGTTCTGCAAAACCGAGGCGCCACTGGAAATACTTGATCCAGTAAGGCTGATATGCAAGAATCCTTGCGAGGATTTCTTCCTAAAGACACACCAGCATCCGTCACATATTTACGCAGTGTCTGCACATTGACTTGCCAAAGTTTCTCTGTCAACCACACTCTATCATGTGGACGCGCAGAAGCAGCTAGCGTCTGCCACTCCGATTGAGCTGCCTGGATCACACCATGCAACACAAGCAAATATATAAACAACAAATGGAGAGACACAGAATGGAATGTCATACGCCTTCAAAAACCGAGCTGCAACATGAAATTGTTTCTGAAATAAAGCTGATACGCAAGGCTGAAACACACGAATCTTTGAAGATGCAAAGCGAAAACAAAGAAAAAACAAAAACAAGGAGAAACACCACAAACGTCGAGACACAGGAGAAGACCTGTCAAACATCTCAAGTAGAATCGCAAGGCACGCGAGGATGACGCAGCCCCAGACTCGACTACCAATTGAGGAAGCCTCGTAGCTGTCTCCTCCGACAATTTTCCTTGCAACCACTGGCGGCCCAACCTGCGACCATCTGCGACAAGACGCCGCCATGTGCTCGCCATGGTCGCTGTGAGTGTGATAAGAAAGTGACAAAGCTTACTTGCAATTCAACATGATCATTCCTTGCAACCTCAAAGCGAAAAACAAAACATCAAACGCGTCTATAGAATCTTTGCTTCTTGTGCGAGATTTCTTTACGTGAAACACGCTCGTGAAACTCTCAGCCTTGAGACTTTGGTGATTTGCCAATGTAACACTCTCTCAAATGCATGCGCACACATGGAAGTACATGTTGCTCACCACTGTTTTACATCCACAGAGAAAATGAAAAATCCATCTTGCGTAGCAAGGCCCAACCCAAAGGACATTACCCAAAACACACTTCTGGCGTGTTCCTCAGCTCGCCACGCATTACATGATCGATGACGAAGAGCACCTAGCAGTGGGTAAAAGCATCAAATCACCATATAGACACTACAACTGCTACTGTTGAGCTGCCACGCATGAATTCGCCCACTCTGAGCGATCTGCCTGAATTCGACTATGTTCATGAAATGGAGAATCTAATGAAGATAAAAAGAGACAGATCGAATCCCAACTAAAACCATGACACAACAGAGGAAATTTTCATCGCCTTCATCAGCAGCGTTCCATTCACCTGATCAAGCCAATGATACGTGTCACATGTCAAGCAAACATGTGTATGCATTTGCAAAACCGAGCTGCAACATGAAAATGTTCCTGAACCAGGCTGATATGCAAGAATGTTTGACAGGATATCCTCCGGCAAAACTGAAAATGCACA
>DF243684.1:10000-36308 GCA_000507305.1 Breviolum minutum Mf 1.05b.01 | reverse complement strand
CACGCAACCCACAACCTAAGGATGTCCCTGGCGTTCGTGAGGCAGCTTGGAAGGTGGCTGGCGATGAAACGACAATTGCCCACTCACCTGGAAGGGGAAAAAGCACTAGGTCACTTTGTTTCAGAGGTCACTTTCTTAGGTCAAATTGTTTGATCTCTTTATTTCAATACCTAAGTACTTTGGTGATCTTTTTTGTAGATCACTTTGTTTCAGAGAAATTAGTCATGATCTAATGGCAGCAACTTGAAGTGATCACAATCATTGGGATTTTGCCATGGCTTTTGATGTGGACCACACCAATTTTCACGTTTCAGGTGGAAACCTTTCTGAATGGACCTCTGCTGGTGGAAATCCATAGCTTTGGTGGCTTGAAGATTCAGTTTCGTTTGCCAGAAGAGGCCAGCTTCATGGAATTGTACCATAGCACCGAGGCGGGACTCCGAAGTACTGAGCAAAAGCCAAAGATCCAATACAGGATGTAGGTGCAAAATTTTCTTGGGCAACTCTATTTTTTGTGTTCCTTGTTTTTTTTTTGCAATTTCGATCAATTTCGGTTCCTTGGCTCTTAGTGTTCTGCTCTCACCATAGTTGACTGGCAGGTGGCTTTCTTCCAGTATGGCTGCAGCCTGTCTGATTTCAGGCTCTGCACCATGGATGGCTCTGCAGTTTTGCCACGAAATGCACACTTAAAGATTAACCAAACGTCCTTGCGCAACGAGACGGACCACGATGCTGCAGAAGCGCTCCGGCACGTCAAAGAAGGGCGAGCGAAAGCAGCAGAGCTGGTGGAAGCACTTGAGAGGACCTGGCACGTGGTGGTACATGATATCTCAGGTGCATGTAAGACGAGCAAAGACGTAGTCAACTCGAGATGGAATTGAGTCCAGGGATACTGATACTCTTAATGTCTTAATCTCTTTGAAATCAGAACAGGAAAGATTGATGCCAGGTCTCAACTTCAAATTTTGAACCCTCAAACATAGTCTTGCTGTGAGGTGCTTTGCTCGCGAAGATGGAAATGCCTGGGAGCAGCACATCCTCCGATTGCAAGCAACGTTTGAGGCACATCACCTGGCGTTTTGAACCCGAGGGATGTATGCATCTCGTGTTGAACGATGGCGAAGTGTGGGATTCACCACGTGTGCTGGGATCTTTTAAGAACAGTGAGGACCGGTACATTGCTTGCCCTGTTCCGATTCCTGTCATTGTCATTTCACCAAGACCGAATGTGCAAATATGTAGGAAGGAGCTCCCTGAGAGCTCCCTCGCAGCGTTTATTCAGGACACCTGTGAGCTGCAACTAACCTTGGTTTGGGCTTCGGCCTTCCAATTCTTTGCGGTGCCGGACCGCAGCCGTGGGGTGCTTCTGGCCGGGAAAGGCATCTTTCGGCCAGAGGATGTGCCGGTCAAGGAGGAGGGAGTGTCACGTGTGGCCTTTGGAATGTTAAAGAAACTTGGAAGAAGTTTGGACGGATTTCATGAGAATTCCTGCAGACTTCCATGGAGAAATTTCGCTGTTGCATCAAAGGAATCAGTCAACTTCTGGTGCGAAGAACTTTGCATTGCACACCGGAAGCTTGACCCAAAATTTGGCAGCTTTCGGTGTTTTCTTAAGATTACGTCAGGGGCAAAGCGGGAAGCTTCCAGTAGATCAAACTCCAAGGAGGCAGAGGCAGAGATGATGGAAGCGGGGAGCCGACAATTGGCCTCTTGACGGAGCTACTACCCGGATTTCATGTTGCTTGGCGAGGATCATTTCCTACAACGTGCGTTGTTGGTTGTGTGATGTGGTCATGGCCTGTGTTGTGGCCGTGGTCATGGTTGTGGTTTTGGTGGTCGCGGCTGATGATGATGATGATGATGATGATGATGATGATGATGATGATGATGATGATGATGATGATGATGATGATGATGATGATGATGATGCTGATGATGCTGATGATGATGATGATGATGATGATAATGATAATGTACCGATTACTATATATTACTACTATCAATTTTTGCTTTCCCCAAATTTGTTGGCCTCAGCTACGAAAACTGCAATGTTACCCGACTCCCACCCCCCAAACCTCGAATCAATGACACGAGGCGGGAGTCTGCGGCGGCATCCAGTGCTTCCAGGCGCCTTGCAGCAGTGAGTTTGCTTGGTCTAATTGGTCTAGGGGTTGAAGGCGGTTGAAGTTCAGTGTGACACTGTGTTCAATATATTTCAATATGTGTTTTTGAAGCTACCATGAGTTTGGGGGAAAGTCAAGTTTTTTGATTGGATGGAGCCTCCAGTCAACTAACAGCTTGCTGGAAAGTTCATGGATTTGGAATTTTTGATAACATAGACCCCTTTGTCCATTGTCCAGCCAGTGATTCCTTGGATTGCTGGAAGACATTTAGAGCTTCCATGAGGATGTTATAACTTGTCAACCTGACTTTCTACCCTTTGAGAGACATTTACTGGAGGATGATCCGTTGTCTTCTTGCAATCAATACTGTATGGTGTCGGCCGCTGTGTAGAACAGGGTAGTAATGTAGTCCTGTACTATAATTGTAGTATCATACAATGGTTGGGTCAAAACGGAGTGATTTCATTTTATGATGTAGAGGCTTTAGCAGTTTTTTTCTTCTCAATCAAAGTACTTGGAGAACATCGAACATCTACACCCCAGAAAAGATGGACACCAAAAAGTCCATACTTGAAAGGACCTTTCCTTTTCAAGGCCCATGTCGTGAAACTTCCAGGTTGTGATGTCCTCGATTTCAGGTCTGTACGGCGCAACAGTCACAGTCGGCGCATGCGAGAATACCCTGGGCTCAGGACGCCGGAGGATGGAGCATGATGGCTACTTGGAATCTGTTAAGCTGTTGGTTTAATGGAATGAAGTGCCATGCCTATGGTTACTGTATCAGTTATGGCATTGTAGCTATTGCTATATATATATATATATAAGCATTGTAGCCACAATGAATCACAGCAGTATATTTTGGGGTGATTTATGGGGCAGGAAAATACCTTGTAATGTTCTGGGCGGGTCCCTTACATGGTGGCTCACTGGACCTCACAATGAAATGGTGCTTCAGTGGAAATGGTCTAATTGCAGAATGTCACAGAATGTCTAGGACCCTGCGTCCTGGGTCATCACCTCCATCGACCACACGGCCACAACCAGTGCCCCAAAGACGGGAGGCGGGTGGACAGGGATGTGTAGGATGGGCGAATCCACCAAAGCAGCGTATTTAGTGGCTCAAGCGGTTAAAGCTACGTATTTGTTTGGGCTCTGTCAAGCCCTTCGGTTTGATTAGGGTTTGGCTCTTTGGGGCGAGACGAATTGGACTAGAAAACCATCATTTGCTTGACACTGTAATTTGGTTGGGGAAGCCAAAAGGACCTTAATTTGGAGGTGGGATCTGGGACAAAATCGGAACAGTTGTTTTCAGGATCTGAAATCCACCGTTTTTTGTTGCCTTTGATATTTGAGGATCACAGTCTTTTTGCCAGGATATCATGTATATCTATACGTTTATATAGAGGTCCAGAATAGTTCGTGTAGTCCTTCAAGTACATACTGGTAGTAACTGGGGTTGTATTTGCTAGTGTATCCTCATATTTGTGGATTCCCTTGGCGAATCTTTTAGCCATTCCAACTGGGTTGAGGCAGATTTGCCTCCTGAGTCTTCACCTACGGCTTTGATCGCCTACACGGGCGATGGAGAGGTGAAGCTGCATAGGGTTGTTGCGAGAGAAGACATCTTTGGTTTGATATTGATTCGATGTAGTGAGACTTTCGTTCTGAGATGATCATCATGAATCATGAATCATATGAATCATGAAGATGGTTGACACTTTTTTCCTCATCCTCATCATCCTCGTCCTCCTTGTCCTCCTTTTCTTCCCTTGTGCCCTTTGTTGTCGTCATCATCATGATCATCATCATGATCATCATCATGATCATCATCATCATCATGATCATCATGATCATCATCATGATCATCATCATGATCATCATCATCATCATCATCATCATCATCATCATCATCATCATCATCATGATCATCATCATCATCATCATGATCAAGATCATCATCAAATGATTGTGCTTGCGGCTTGTGGTGGTCGAATACAGTGAAGGGACTTTGCTGGGATGGCTTTCACCTGGTAGATGTTCATCTTACCTTGCAAAATTTCCATTGCTACACAATTGAAGATCAATGAAATATCTAGAATTCAATCAAGCTTCTTCATATCCGTGCGTTTTTCGTTAGGTGGATATAGTGCTTAATCATTTTGGGTCAACCTCTCGAACTTGGAGTGTGCCTTGAATGGCCGCCAATGCGGGCAAAGGTGCAGTGCACGATTTGTTGCGAAGACTTCGTGCATGGTGATCACCTACGACTCTTGCCATGCTTGCACAGGCACGGTGCACGGAGTGGTTGCAACTCCTCTTTGCCCGTTGAAAATGGTGTAAATTTTCTTTAGTTAGTAAAATGGTTTGCCCTACACGCACCCGATGAATGAACTGACTGGTTGTATGTACAAGGCACTTCCTTTCAACCATGAAATACATCAAAATGAGTAGCTGAGTAGCAAAAAAAGTATTGCATTCATGATTCATGGTGTGTTTCCCCTAAAACTGGCATGTTGATCATGTTGGCGAGCTGGAAAAGGTCCATCCATTTGTTGCCAGGTACCATGTGGCCTGCATCGACCGGTGGTTGGTTCACAGCCGGAAGTCTCATGTGAAGCGGATCGATTTACATGCCAGGACGCAAATTTGGGACTAATTTAAATAGGAAAGCCAAAAAAAAACAAGATAACATGGCATGCCTGCATATCTACATTTCCAGAAGCTGTAAAATTGATTCATGAACATGATGAGTATCCTTCAGTTGCTTTTCCGACTAAAACTAGTGCTTCGGTTCCATTCCAAAAATGTCTGAAGTCGTACGACCTAGATCTATTTCAAGGTGGGAGCCGGGCCAGCATTGTTTGCAGCAAATCTACGTAAAATTGCAATTTCTCATTTTGAGACGCACCCAACTCTACTCAAAGCGACCAGGAAGATTCACCACGGTATTCTTGTTTGTTGTCTTGTAAAACCCCTGTTTTGTGTTCACGTACAACTCCGCCCTGTGTCATCAGATTTTGCAAGGTCAAACCTGCCCGGTGTGCAAACACAGCGTGACGGGCACATGACCAGCTGCAGTGCACCGTGGGCGGAAAACGGCTCTGCAGCGACACAAAGCGACACCTGAATAGTTAGTTGGCTGCAAACAACGACGGAGGAAGATATAATATGTCATACATATCAAGCGATGTTTAAATATGTATACAGCCACCTACAGCCAAGTCTTCGAATGGTTACTTGGACTTAGACTTTCCTTCTTGAGATATAGATATATGATGTACATCTCTCAATCAGGTTTTGTTAGGCAAGTGATTGAGTAAAAGAACAAAGTCCAGTAAAGCTCTTTGTCATTCCTGGTAACCATCCAATTGCTGAGCTACACTGTTGAGTGTTAAGAATCGTCAAACAACATGTCTTTTAAATGTCTTTAATAGAATATGGTTTACTCTTACCAGGCTTGCCTCGTCCCTCATGGGTGATAATGCCTTATTTCAGGTTTCTGAGTTTTTTAATTGTCTATCCGGGTAGAATTCAATGAGGTACACCAAGAGTTCAGTGATTTATCGATTGATTTATCGATTGTTTCTCTAGGTTGTTACATCCTCCCCGGTGTTATTTTTTCACGTATGTATATCTAAGTCCGCATATTAATTTATTCAATAAAAAGCCCGAAGAGCCCGCTGAAGCCAAAGTGTGGAGTGGAGAAACACCTTCATTTATATTACGAATGATATATTTCTGTCTGTGACTTCATTCGCCGCATTTCTTCACTACACACCACTCATCCAATTGATGCAAGGGACATCTTCTACCGGCAAGTCTTTGGGCTTAAACCAGCAGCATGGACTTCTCAGCTCCTTGATTCATGAGTCAGATCATCAGTTCCGGAGCACCTTGCTACCGTCCCTGCTTTGGACAAAGACACGGAGAGTAGCGCTTTACCCCCACCGTGGGTGCCACATCATCTCACTGCCTTATCACATAAAATGTACTACAGATATGACAAAGTCTTCATTTTGACATCTTGGAATATACTTTTCCCCATATGTTTCCCACCGATTCTTTGAACTTCAAGAAGCAGCAGTTGACGGCAGACCATCGAACCTTTCAACATCTTTCAACCTTGTTAGCAACCAACAGTCTCAATGATCCGCGCTCCTGGCGTCAATGCGTTGCTGAACAGTGCCGCGGTGCTGCGGCAGTTGGTGTCACGACGGAACGCCTTCGAAGAAGCAGTTGCGGACAGGCGCAGCAAAGCATGACCTGACAAACAGCAAAGAACCGTTTGGATTCAAAGGATGAAATAAGAGGGAAAGGCTTTGCGACCTTCGGACAGAAACTCCTGTCACACTTGTTCACGAAAAAACCTGAAGTTTCAACATCTCTCTCCAAGGGGATTTTTGGGTGACAATTTTTATCTCTGTGAGGCGACCTCCCAACAACTTTTTGGATTTGCGAGAGCTGTCCTCGCCGTTGCTTTGGTTATTGGCCTGTCGCCGTTCACACAAATCTTTGTCCAAAGCACTGGCGGGGAACCATCGCAAGGAGGCCAAATGCCGGGGGTCGTTGAAAAGGGAAGATAAGTTCAGTTTCTAAAGAAAAGTCAATTAGGCAAGGTTTGTTTAGATAGGCGTAATATGACGGAATGATGGAATCCTTGATAAACTGCATTGCATCGTTTTAATTTCGCACCTGAAATCTGCGTGGTGTATAGATGAGAACCGCGCAACAAGAGTTCTCCTTAGTGTATCTTCAGTTAAAAGCAACCCGTTGGGGAATTATTTGAGTTGTGTTGAAAATCCCATACTGTAGCGAGTTCAGGTGACATCACAAATGTTGGTCCAATTCCATATTTGAAAACTAAAACTGAACGCATCAAAAACAAATCCTGTGTAAAATCATTGGCTTTTTAGTGCACAAGAAGTCTTTATATTCACCACTTGAAAATCCAAAATGCTCAGACAAACACAACAACTTTTGGGAGGGATACCCTCCTTGACTAATCCAGGTGGAAGAAGGCTTGGCACAATACTCTGAGTTATTGCGCTTCAGCCAGGTGATTCCGGACCATTGGTCTCCAATGGGATGGGTTTGGGTGAAGATAAACAATCCATAACCAGATCAGTATCATTTCCAGCAGCATGTGCGTTGGACTTGGTTCTTATATGTTCTTGAAATATATAATGTGTTAGATGGGATCCACCATTCCTGTCCACCTTCGTTTTCTGAATCCCGCACAATCTCACCTCACATGCAGATGGATAGGTCTTAGACAAAGCCAATGCCTTGCGACCGGTGCTCCTTTTAAGTCCCTTGGCCGAAGGTGTAGCTGGTGTGGTATGGGGACCCCTGGCTTGACTTGTAAGGTAACTGCAATCAACCTGCTATCAAGATCACACGTTGTAGTGTTGTAGATGCATTGCGCACTGGAAACTTCCTAATCGAGCTAATTCCACCAAAAGGAACATGAGCCTTGAAGTTGGTTCAGACATGTATTATATAGATAAATACTGTAAATGTAAATAGATAAATAATATATATATATATTTCATACATAAATATACTATTGGTGATCCACAAATTCAGGATTCCAAAGTCAGAGGGCAATGTTATCCAGGTTTTTAAGAGGACTCTGCAAGGAGGTCATGCCAAAAGCCAACGAACCTATGTAGCCCTATGTTTCAATTTGTTTCAATATGTTTGCAGGTTTCTATGAATGTTTTGCAGAGGGTTAAGAGGGGTAGTTTTCTCCCACTTTCGGATCTTTCCAAAGTCACAGTTCAGGATTTTACTCCAGGTTGGCAAATCGATGGTACTACCAGGCCCGAGTCTGGCAGATGAAAAAAACAAAAGGCCAAGGAAGCGGAAAAGATACAGAAAAAAAAACATGGTGCAAAATTTGCGAACAATTAGTGAGCAAGTGGTAAAGATTGCACACAAGAAATGCAACTCTTGGATTCTTCGCTGTTGTGTTGTGGATTTGCGGCCGTTCCCTTGCTCAGCCAGGCTGTGACCAGCGGTTTGGAGAAGGGCCTGGTAAAGCCAGGGGTGTGCAACCCAGAGATGGTGGATGGTAAGAGGATCAGGGCCTGTTGTGTTGCTTTTTGTTGGTGGATAGTTGAAAAGACAATCAATGGCAAACTAAAGGAGCTCCACTTTCTGACATGATGGGAAGCAACACCCAAACATATTTAGAGAATATAAAGAATTGTGAAGAAAGTCTGTTTAGTCCCCAAAAAAACTGTAATCTGGAATGCTACTGTAGGGAAATATCCAGGTATGAAATCTAGCTTTCACTTTCCAATCACCTGGATATGAATCATCTCAAGATGTGTCTATCAATGGAATGTAAAGCCATCCAATTCCGAACATGTTCGCAATTCCGAGGAGACGAAGGGAATTCCTTCGGCCGTCCTGTTGCAAGTAAAGAATCAGGCCATGCCATGGCTCTCGTTGCAACCACAGGTTTCTATTTTGAAGACTCCTTTGATATCGTTTGGTCAGAGTCTACTTCCCTCAAACCAACGAATCTTTATGAACCAAAGGATTGACAGATGCAACTCCGTCCAAACGACCGAAAGGATTCAAACAGGTAAAAGTACAGTACTTCTTTACTTGATGCAGATCCTGAATTCATCTGAATCCTATCCTTTTAGTTTCAGATTCTGCGACTTTATATCACCTGCGGTGGTCAGGAATCCACCACGAAGTTGATGGCCAGAGCCTCAAGTGATGCAAAGATGAATGGAGTGATGTGAACATGCGAGATAAAAAGAAACTCAAGATGTTTCAAAGAAAATGAGCAGTGTAGAGTCAGCAGAGTGCAACGTTCAGCTTGGCAAGTATGACGGAGATGTGGTGGGCTGAAGATTTACTTGCTCCATAGACTCCATAGAGGAAGTATTTGTGAGTATTTCAAAAACCCGTGTTTCAGTTTAAAGAGCAAAACAGCAGAGCGAAAAGAACACATGATTATGTCGTTTCACTTACCAGCAAGATCTGTGTTTTTTAGAAAAGTACTGTAAAGTCACAGGCATTTAAATCATCCAAGTTATCCATGTTCATCCATTTTCAACTCTTCCAGACAGAACCTACAAAATCCCATCTGAAGAGCACCTCTTTGATGAGGAAGAGGTCCAGAAACGACAGGCCAACTACAACATGACTCTCCAGCGAGGAACGACTGAAAAGCCGCGCTTGTTGGCTGATTTCTTTGGAGGGAGAAGCCAATCCAAAATGGTCTATATAATGTCTATAGTCTGTATGTGATATTTCCGAGGGAGAATTCCTGAATAATTCATGCGGATTGATATGGAAGATGAGATGCTCTTCATTTTTCAAATTGGACAGGACTGTTGCAGTTGCAGTTGGTTCACTTGTAAAATATTTGATTGTATTCATTTTCCCTGTCCAACACCCTTTGGTTTGCTGGGGTTCCTAAAATCCTCCATGCCGTAAGCGTACAAATGACCCCCAGTTGCCTTGGAGGTACTTGGGTGTCCATGGAACTTGGTACATTCATTATAGTAAGATATAATCCTCTTGGACAACGTAGGTGTATCAGTACCTACAGAACTACTTGTAGTTCGTACGAACCAAACTCCGGTGGCACCAGCGAGCCCAATGCCCCTCCCGAAACATGGACCCTACAATGCTATGCCAGGAACATGTTGCAACTGTTCTGAAGTCTTTAGCTGCTATATTTAAAACTCACAGAGCTACTTTCAAGTTGGTGGTATCTTTCTGGGATTGGCCTTTTTCAGGTTGCATGTTTTGAACTCTCTCTCTCTCTCTCTTCCAATCTGCAGGATTGCAGGGCAAAGGATACCTGGACCTCACTGAAGAAGTGACCTGGAACCAGTGGCGGGATGATGGGGGGGCAGTGGAGATGACCCAGAAGTTTCCAAGAGATGATGATGGTTGTTTTTAACGGAATGATTTTGATATCAACAAGACGATCCCACAGGAAGTCACCGAATTTTTGGAACACATGGGTGGTTGGATTTGCCTTTGTGTGATGGGGAAGAGAAGCACATCAAGAAATGCAAAGATATTCCTGTATCACGGCTGTATCATATTACAAATAGCTGCGTGTTTCTGTGGATATCGGGCGTCCAGAGAATGTGGTATGTTGGAGTGAATGCTTCCAGGTAGTTGTTTCAACATGAGTTTATTTTCACAAGTATTGGGGCAAGATTCCCATTTTGACAAGCATGTTTTACAAATAGTAGGTTGAAACCACCACCTAAAGTATATCTACACTATAGCACCAAAAGCCCCCAAGCAGAAACACCGTTGGGTCACCTATGAAAGCAGAAACACACCCATCTTCATGTGCAAGGTTTTTCAGATGAAGGATTCCGCGAGTAAGGTTTGGATACACCTGGCAGGGTCCTTCAACAAAGCCAATGATGCATCTACAAGTTGCGACTTGTTGTCTTTGAAGTATCAAAAGATGTCGAAAGCGATTGTTTATCAAGAATCCGGATCCATTTTTTGCAAGGTATCATAATGTTTTGCTTCCTGTGCTAGGGCCAGCCAGATTTGGAGATATTTTGTGACAGCAAATCCAAAAATGCAAAGAACCAATATGGGCTGCTAGCTGCCTTGGGACTTTCTCACTGTTCTAGATTACAGCTTTCGGCCTTGGATATGTCAAATGGATGGACCCAAACTGAAAGGTCCCTTTCTCACAGACATGCCTCCACACAGGTCTTAGGAATCTTAGTGAATTGACGACCTTGGTGATTTGTTTAGGGGAGTCCTCCTAAAGCGACGCGACCTTTCGCAAGGTTGACGTTCTCTTACACTTGGACACAATTCTGTGGTCCCGGACCGAGCACCCCTGTTTTTGGGACCGAGCACCCCCACCGAGGATTTGACTGGCCTGAGCAATGAGATGAAATCGGTGCCGCGACGCAAGGATCTGGTGATGTAAAAAGGGGCAGGACACGATAATGAACGATGCCGATCAGTCAGCCGTTTTTTGTTGCACTTTTGAAATTCAGAATTGGTTTTGATTCATGCAGATGTTCATGAAGACACACGTCACCAGTAAGGGGGTTCCAGGTTGCCACCAAGAGTCCCAAATGTATAGACTGTGTCGTTTCAGGATAAGCTTTGCTCGGTTGATCTCCTTGACGATGATTTAAAATGATGGAAGTCCCACAGGATGTATGGTTTGACCGTTTGACCAAGCAAGATTACCAGCTTGTGCAGTCCGAAACATACAGTCACTCGCTTTGAACCATAGCCCCAATGATCGAAAGGAAACTTCAAAAGGCATGTTTATACCCTCGTTGGAAGATGATGCTATGTTGCTTGGATTGAGGGTACTCCCCAATCCAGACTCGAGCCAGCATCAACCATGCAAGGAAGTGCTCCTGTTGTCATAGCTTCCATAGTCTTGAACACTTTCAGTAGGAGAGGGTCAACAAAACAATATAACACTGCTATATATGAAACATCACTTTAAAAAACACATGATGAGTTTTATACTGCGAGACTGCGAGAACAAAAGTCCAATCAAACGGAATTCTCACAGAATGACCATATGGATCCATAAATCCATAGTCCATGGTGGCTTTCCAATCGTTTCCGAGGTTTGGGAGAGTCACTTGGGCTCAGCTGCGGTCTGGGCCCAGGGGTTGGGTATGGGTGGTCCAAGCAGTTTATTTTAATCTTGAGATGTATGGTGAAGCCCACAAAAGATGTATCTCAGCCTTCAACGGCGGACTTCACCAGGTCTGGCGCAAGTCCAAATACCGAGTTCCCATCGGTCCAGAATCCCAGTCAATGGGCTATGTTGAGTGAAAGGATTCAACAATATATAATCATTTAATCATGGAATGCGGATGTCTTTTCGTTTTGCGGAAACGACTTTTCTAATAGAAGGTGTTATGATCTTGTAAATGAGTGATCAAGATGCAGTACTAGACAATTTTAAGTTTCTGCTTTGGTTTTGAGTTGGTCATAATGAACAAAAGAGGTAGATTCGGTGATCGCTAAAGATCCATTTGCTTCAACCGCACAAGAAATTCACAATATTCATAGAATTGTTTGTCTAAATATACGTAGTATTGTTGGGTCGACTTTGGAGTCTAATAATCTTGAACCTTACCCTCTTCCTGCTCGTTGTTGTGTTCTGCTGTCGTCTTGGAAATTTGATGCTTGCGGTGTTTGTCTCGGGGCAAAGCGCTTGTCTTTGCAGACAGTGACATCGAAGAACTCCTCAAGATATGTCATATGGATCATATTTATATAATATATATATATATATTATATATATATATCATATGGGTCATATGAACGTGTTCCCGTACTTCAAGGCCTATTCACTGACTACATTTGCATGCATTTGCTACATTTGCTGCTGGTGAAGATGGAGAGCAACAAGGATGATTGTCAAAATATGTGGGTAGAAAGAATCATTTCTAAGATTTGGATTGTATAATGCTACTCGACTCGCAGGACCATTGGTTTCTTATATACATGCAAATGAAACAGCCTTAAGTAGCAACACCAGCAATACACAGAACACAGACTATTTTTCAGCATTTTGTAGCCCTTCTTGCTATGGCAGAGCCTGTCCGTGAAAAGGATGAGAAGGGATCCATCTTCGACCACAAGGATTGACAAATGAGACGAAACGAGAGATTCCTTGGCAAAGGTTTATTTGTATCACAGGTGACACAATTGATTCAAAGATTGTGTGCGAGTTTTATTCCGGAAGGATTTTGTTACTCATAGTTTCAGAGAGTTGAAGATGTTGCAGCAAATGTTTTGACACCAAAATGCAATGCATGATTTGCATTTATTTGCTACTTTGTTGGACTGAGCGATGAAGAAGTAGCAAGTGGAGAAACTCGGCAGCTGAAAGCTGTTGGGGGAAGAGTAAGACTATGAATCTTCACAGTCTCAGCCAATATCAGCCAATCATCTTGGTCAACCAGAGGGTCACCAGAAAAAATTAGTCTGACACAAATCAGAATGGAAATTGTCAAGAAAAACTCATTGTTCTGGCTCGGTGGGGAAATGCCCTGGGCCGGCAATCCCAGGAAATGCCCTTGAAATAAACAAGCTAGACCCAATTGTTTGATTCGAGCCAGCCCCCAAAAACACAGCACTTCTTACACAGATCTTAGTTGGTAGATTCCTGATCTCCACTGAGACCGCCAGGAGCCCGAAACTCTCGCCTTGGAGGTGGGCGAACGGACCTGAAACTATGGGAGGAGGCATTTGCCTCCATGAAACTGAGAATTGAGCAATTGGGCAATCAACTGAGTCAACTGTCTTATACAGTAATTCGCCTCCGTTAGATCATTTTCCCGGTGCCCTTCCCTAACTGCATACGGCTTCAGGCTCCCAAAGTGCCTTGGCAGTCAATTTGGGTCATATCATTTGTCTCATCCTGGGAAACATGTAGGTATGTAGGTAGATAGATAGATAGATAGATAGGTAAGTAGATAGGTAGATAGGTAGATACGTAGATAGGTAGATAGGTAGATAGGTAGATAGGTGGATAGGTAGTCAAGTGATTGCATTTGGTGACATCATCCCAAATCAGGATTTTTTTGGGGGAAAGCTGCCCTATTTCAGGGTTTTCAATGTTAATATACAGACACAATTCAACCAGGAGACGTCAATGCCCAAGAATTCTTCCCCAGGGCGAAATAAAACGCCCCAATCTCCATCCAATGTTGGCAACTGGAGTTCACCCTAAACTGCCAACAGTCTCCATCAAAGCAGCTATAGTGACTAGTCCAAACCGGATCTGAGATTGTTGCTATAAATTTTGACCCTGACATTTAGTCAATTTGTTTGGAAGGATTGAAAGGGCAAAGTGAGTCATGCAACATGGTTGTGTTCGGGGTCTCTGGCCAGTCATGGCGTTTGGATTTGAATAGCTGCTTGAGTCTTTGCAAGTTTTTAGACTTTGCGCTGGTACTGGTATTGGTAGGATGGCACCGAAGCAGAAGGTGGAACAAGAAAAATAAGTGTCGATTGAATAAAGTGCGTTTCTCTCCCCACATTGCCGTTGAGGCGTGTTTCCATGTCTCCGTGAAAGCAACAGTTTTAAGGTTGGCTTCAGGTGATGCAGACATGTGATCACGACCCCAATGAATCTTAACAAATATGGCCCTGGCTCACCACTGGCACAATCATTTTTCCATCTATCAATAGGTGTATCGTTGTGTCCATTACGTTGCTTCTCTTGAGTGTATATCATGTAAATCAACCAGTGATATGAAATGGTATGTCGGAAAAGCCATAAACCGTACATGCCCGAGATGATGTAGTAGTATGATGTATATAGTGGTTTCATGTTTTTTTCAGATCACTTTGGGAATGTCTTTAGAGTCTGACTCCAATCCAAGGACGTGATTGTGGAAGACAGTGAGGATGTCCACACAGTGGTGGTGGATGGAAATCCTGTGACTCTTTTTGAACTAAGAGGTGGCATGTCCATTTCTTTAAGCAGCACCAAAAGCCCAAAAGCCCCAGGTTAGTCATTTGATGGTTAGTACCTACCTATTTCATGGGACCATATCAGCGATGAATGGCTAGTACCCCCCCAACAAAAACCATTTGACTCCAGATTGGGAGCTGGCACTAGAAAGATCAAAACAAGATCACTCCGGGCTCTCAAATTCATCCAAAACCTAGAGAAGTAGATAAATCATTATGGCAAATTACTCAGAGTACAAGAAACAAATGTATACCGATATTTCAAGTAATTAATACCACCTTCACCTCTCTCTCCCGATGTTTGGAAACAACATCTTTTCAAGAAGTCTGCTAAAGTCTCAAGGTGGCCATTCCCCGGCGAAATCTCTTCGTTGCGAGGTGAAGATGGATAAACTTGGGCCGTTAGTGATCAACACAGATGGAAGCCTCAGCCGTGACCTGATTGACAGTCGGCTCGAAGATCAACAAAAATAGATTGGAAGTTTGGAACACGCAGGGCGAAGGTGTGAAACATTGGATTTGTGATGAATTTCAAATTGTAAACACTGGATTATTACTGATGGTTGGTGATCATTGTTGGTGAGTTATGATGCTTGTTCACAATTAATGATGACGCAGCACCATTGATGATTGATCACAATTCACGATGATTAGTGAAAACAAATGATGGCCCACAACGACTTATATATCTTGATGATGTGTCCCGTTTTAACATCATTGAAGGCCCCAGCTGCTGAGGTATCAATAACTGGCACGAGATGACAGAGCTTGAGCAGTCCAATACGTTGCGTTTGCTGGGAAAGAGGAACAAACTCAGGTGCAAAGATCCATGTATTTGAGTGACGTGATGTCGTTGGTGAAATTCGTGGTCGATGTTAAGTAACAAGTGATGAGAGATCAATGGTTGGTCATCCCCACTATTTTGAAGAAATCATTTCAAAAGCGAGACAGCGATAGCTGCGAGAAGTCTTAAGGAATCAACGGAGAAAGCTGGCTTTTTGAACAAATGGTAGAGATCTGAATGTGTATGCAAGCTGTTTATCTTCTTCATAAGAGGAGATGTGGATATATGATACAAAATGATATATCTATTTTTTGAATCCGTGACATTCTTTGGAACATGTTCGCTCCTTTGAGTTTGGTGTTTGGGTAGGGCCTTTATATGTGACTCACAAGGCAGGCTTGTAACAAAGGAATTCAGGTGTGCCAAGATTTTTCTCCTCCAAAAACCTCCCTAGTTTAGTTTAGCCTCAACATTGCCCAGGCTCTCAAAACTGAGAGAGGCTGGGAGCACCGAAAGTAGCTAGTGCTTAGCGCACCAAATCGAATGACCAACAAAGACTACCGATGTAAAGAGTCTGATTTGAAAAAAACGTGCGCTGAAATTGTAAGCCCTTTGGGAAGTTTTCAGGATCTTTTGTTTTGACGTTTAAGGGCGTAAGGGTTGAAACCAATGGCGAAGCAGGGGACCGCTCGAACAACCATACCTGATGCTCGGTTTTCCAAAGTTGATCCATCTAAAGTGTGGATGTTAGTCTATTGCTCCAGATTGTTGAGCTTTGAAATGGTTGACAAGAAAGACGAAAGAATCGCTATTGTCACATCATCCTATTTTGATCTATTTCAAATTGTTTCAAGCTTTAGCTTTGTGAAGTGGTGGAATTTTAGACCTGCAGCCTGTTATCGACCATGGTCCTTGGGTCCATCTCAAATTTAATCCAGCTAAACCACCTGATGTGAAAGTGATAGCGGGATAAACAGATAATCAGATATAAACTATCATAAACTGCTTGGAAAATCCTATTAACTGGTGCAAGATTTCTTTCATTAGCAGTCTGGATGGCAAGTATTGCCATCGTTCAAGGCGGGAAATTCGTTTTGCGAAGGAGCATCGCTTGCGTTTGGTCATGCCACCTTAGCTTATGCCCGCACCTCCAGTGAGGCTATAGGATTTTCCAAGCCATCATTGTTTAAGCGGTTTAAGCTGTCAGAACATTTACTTTCCATCCATAGTCCATGGGTACTTGGTGACTCCTGGTTGCAACTACAGTCACAGTAGTAGGTTGCTTGGTAAGCCCATTTAGGGGCCTTGAAAACCAACTCGCAGAGATTTACAAAGGGTTATAATCCGTTTCTACATATTTTCCAACTTCATGAATCACCAACCCTCCCTCACACGGCCATGCTGGCGGTGCTCGAGGTCACGATTCAATGGGAAAGATCTGTTCCTTCTGCCAGAACGGCACCACACGGAAGCGTATTTTCCAGGCGCCCCAACCAAACGAACCAATGAATGCCGGCGGGTCCCCAAAAAAAGGAAGAATTATGAAGAGGAGCTTCAAGAAAGTTACCGTGCCGGTTGATGAACAAAATCCATTTGAACAGTTGGGATGGTTTAACCACTGTAGTTGTACATGCAGCGAGTCAGAGATATACTACATCAACTTGTGCGGGATTTTGTCCATCAACTGTATTCGGCAGGTTGTGAAGGAGACAATGGGACAATTTCATCCATTTTGGCTGGGATGTAAATATGAAGTGTATAAGCATGAGCGTTTCACTATCAAGCTCTCCAAGCGTTTCTCGTAGATCCTGATGCTTCTCCTTCCGAACTTCCCAGGATAAAAGTTGAAGGCGTAGCCTTCGCCAATCTTTGCATAGCATCATAGCTTCATCTTATTTCATGTTGCTTCCGCATAGGAAATCCTTCGGGTGATTTGGGGGGAACGTCCTTTGATCGCAGGCCTTCTACTCTGGCTTTGATTCCTCCCTGGATGAGGTGATTCTCGAAGTGTTCGACCTGTTGGCTGGTGGGTTGGTGAAGGAAAAGTTAAGAGGAATTCGATAGGACATCAACATGTCCAGAAGTTTGAAAACGACAAGGAATTTGATTGAGGTTGAAATCCAAAAATAGCTGAGGATAGGTAAAGAATAGGCACCTGTTCTCGAGTGGGTGTTTCCACTTGATGTAAACCGCAAACCCTGGGAATCATTCATGTTTTTGTCATTTCCAGATGTGCTGCGGTTCTACACGGATACCATCACTTTGTTGGAACTTGGGTACCTCCAATAATCCAGTCGCTTCCAGCACCGCTGCGTGAAAAAGTGAACATAGCTTCAATGCCAAATCCAACTATCTAAGGTTCAATTAAGCCTTTATGGGAGGTTTGCACATGATGAACCACCCTGAAACCTTCTGTGATGAATCATGAATACTAGAAATCATATAAACTTTGAATCACTATCCAGTGGCGTGCCGGAAGAAAACTGTGACTATAAACCTCTAGAATCTGAGAGAACCATGCTGAAAGACTTCAGTATTGTGATAAAGCAAGAATTGACTCACACTTGCAGTCCACTGAATTGTCTACGGGAATTCCTGATAGAACATACAGCCGTTTATTCCAGTGCATGCTGTACTATTTTGATGAAGGAGCTGTAGATGTGGGGATCCAGCAATCAACACAATGACTGCTAATCAGAAGCATTTTGTTCCCCCAAATAAATTCCCACAGAATTCATCTCAAAAATCCTATGAACCCGAGAGGTGTTTCAGTAACTGTTTTTGGAGAGGCGACGTTGGAACTTTTGCGTTCTGGCCTTAGATCAGATGCGGCGAGGAGATTGAACAATGAACATTGTTCAACCCAGCGAAATCTCGGAAAACCAAAAAAACACAATGCTTTCTGGAAGCTTAAGGGAGGAGATACCGGGATGCTACATTTTTTTTAGAAATCATGTTTGAAATGTTGATCGTATGTACAAAGAGCAGGATGGACAACGCAAACTCAGTAGGATGAAGGCAGATACGTGGATCAACTTCTACAGATCTTTGATATACGATAAGATTTGAAGTTGTGTGCTTGTAAATTTCAGAAATCATCAATAGCTGCGCTTCATTCTCCTGAGATTCTCCTTGAACATGTCGAAACTTGTTTTATTTCCAGCTATTCCATGAGCTGGAGTCCAACTCCGACATTCAAGTCCTGCCCGAGGAGCGAGGAAGAAGCTGGCAGAAAAGCTGGGATTCAGGAGAAGCGACTGAATCAATTGTTTTGAGGTTGATTGTAAATTGGAGAGAAAGAGTCCGAAATCGTTGACTGGGCGCTTCTCTTTCCCAATTTTCTTCAGCTTCCTTCATTTATTTTTCCTTTTTGCAACCGTTGTCACCGTTGGAATTCCAGAAGCACCTCACTTATTTTGATTGAAGTGGTGGCAATCGGAGTGGACCAGGAGTTATTCAGATCTCGAAATGGCACCCATGGTGGTGAAAGATGAGGTGCTTTTGCTGGTTCTCGGAGGGGTGGTTTTTCAGACTAGGAAGCACGAGGAAACTTCCGAAAGAAAAAAGACTAGGCCAAGATGTTTCAAGGATACGAAGGACATGTATCTTTTGAATTCTTTTGATGTGAAAGAAATGGAACAAAACATACAAAACAAGGAGTAACATTGAAAAACACGCTCCTTTTCATTCGAGTGAAAGCCACCTGGATTGGTCCCAAAGGCGACAGCGAGACGCTTCATGGACCAATGTTTCTTGGTCCCAAGTCCCCACAAGATGTTTCCACTCCCAGGCCTGTCGCTGGGGTTGGTGTCTCAAAGCCTACAATATTTCTGCAAATTAATTTCAGTAAAAATATTTATTGAGTGGCCAAACTATAACAAGCTCACCCGACCTCATTAGAAAGGGAATGCATCAATGCCCTGATACTTCAGATTGGTGAATTTTCCTATATTTCTCCAGAATAAGAGCCTTTCTTTGTCTTTTTAGTCAAACGTGGTCCAGTTGTTGCATGGTCTAGTGATTGAACTAGCTGCAGTTGCATGCAGTTTCTAAGTCCATCTCCGGAGAAATTGGTGAGCTCAAATTCACCAGAGAAGACGGCAATACTCATGTTCGAAAGTAAGACTTCATAGAGTCTAGAGATTGTCATCCTGGCGATCACTGAAATCTGGGAAGGGGGTACAGACCAAGCAACAATCCACCACTTTGGAAAGATGCACCTGCATTGCACGACTCATCTATCACGGGTTTGCAGCACATTGAGACTTTAGCGAAAATTGCACCTGCAAAAAACTGAAAGAACCAATGAGTTGTTGTAGATAGATGTAAATAGCGCCCGGTCCTATACCTATACACATACCGTACCTCACATTTGTTTATATGTATTTGACAAATATATGGAACAAACACAACATTCAAAGATATGTCCATGTGTAAAGATATATCAACTTGATTCAACTTGCCATACTACAACCATATCCCACACCTACCGCGCAAAAGCATGTCATCCCGCAGAGGGCCGAACGGCACCTCAAATCATCATCTTTCACAACCAGATCATACAGAGGTGGCATTTTGCCCTCGCATGAGTACATGCCATGCACATGTATGGGGAATGTATTGATACCCTCATGATACCATCATGATATGGAAATGGAATGAAATGGAATGAAATGGATACATACTTTTTTAATCCATTTCAATCCTCTATGTTGATATCATACATGTTACATATGGTACCTATACAAAACTTGAGCTGAATGAGCAACCTTGAACGTCCAACTAACCGAGGTTGGAAAGATGCTCAACCCACGATGTCCAAGGTGGATTTGGGAGTCTGTGGAAAAAGCTGTTTTCAATTCCAACTTTCGCCTCTAAGCAGATTCCTTCGATCGAAACGTCAAGCTGCAATCCTGGCAATCCTCGAGGTCGTTAAGAAGATGAAGGATTGGAGCAGCCGAGGCCTGGACCCATGGCTGATGGCAGGAAAACTTGCAATTGTTTTATGGATAGGAATCTCAGGAACTTGATGCTAGAAAAATTTGTGTGCTCAAGGACTGATTCTTGTTCTTGTTTTTGTTTTTTGTCTGATTCTTGTTGTTCTTGTTGTGCTTGCTCTCTTTCTTGTTTGTGTTGTTGTTTGTGTTGTTGTTGTTGTTGTTGTTGTTGCTCCTACTGGTGTCGTTCTTCGACTCCTTCTTCGTGCTATTTGGGTAACTCCTGATTTGGGTTCCACCCAGGCAATTTTGCCAGAGGCAAACTGATTTTAGGGCTCAAGACCTGGTGACACATGTAATTGGTCAGTTCCTATTGGACCGCCTTGCCTCTTGTCGAGCAATATCGACTCTGTAAACGTTTGACAGACATTCAAAAGATAATTGTTGGAAGTGCAACAGAGAATGAGTTCTATTTATTACATCTACATTGATTCAGTATAGCATGTGTTTGAAGAGAAATATACCATTGTATACCTGTGAATAATAATGTCCTCACCCTGACCGTGTAGACACACATCTGGTTTTGAGTTAGCCCCTGTTGCAGGTGGCAAGAAAGATGTGAGCCAAGTCGATCAGGTTTGGCTGGTTGGTCGGCTGGCAAGTTTGGCCTATTCCAGAGATCCCTGAGTTGAAGGGCAGGAATTTGCCTTAGGAATTTGCGTACCGATCGAACCAACAATTCCACGGGAAAAGTGTTGGGCCAAGGGCCAAAAGATGCCAGATGGATAGTCTACTTGGTTGCTTGGCCTCCTTGGCACATTTCAGTGGTAGTCCAATGAAAGACACAAAAAGAATCCCAAAGTTTCAGGTTTGCGTGTGTGTATGTCTTTACGGGAAGGCTATGGAGTTCCTTAGCCTCAGCAGGGGAGTTCGAAGATGACGTATGACGTTAATCTTACGTAGGATGAGTTCAGTCGGGCAATGACGTGGGAAGGTTTTGCATGATACAGGATCCAAAAGATCCAGTAGGGAATTCTCCACCTCAAATAATTTCCAACAGGAAACCACTGTTGAGTTAATTTGGGTTGGCACACTCGCATCACTTCAGGCATTCTGGCATGTACCCCAAACAAATCCCATTTCCATGACTGGAAGAGTATTCCAGTAATACTATCCTATGAGATCTGGGGATGCAGACTTCTTGTTTCGCCACCTGAGGCAGGTTCAATTTCATGACCTCCCATCAAAGTCCTGTGAACGTCCATCTTTTCAATTCAAACCCATGAAGCTGCTAGCAAAAAAGCGTTTTCAATTAAAGTCACCCTTATAGAATCCTGTCATAGATGCACACCCGTGGAAGATTGAAGCCCAAAAAGTTCCGCTTCCAACCTCATACAGTACTCTTATGACTCTCTTATGCATTTTTATGTATTGTACTTTTAGATTTTAGATGTTAAAGGATGCAAGCTTTAGTTTGAGGGGAAGGAGTTTTGAAAGACATCATCCAAACTGCCTGGTGGAGGTGTTCTGGCAGGCGATGGTGACACGAGAGGCGGATACTTGGAAGTCACTTGGTAGATGAGAATTCTGACTGGTGTGCACCCAAATATGAGTTGGGTCATTGGGTTTTGTTACAAGTTATAACTTGTACTGCGACTTACCCGCAAGTGTGATACGTTGTTCTAAGGAAGAACTTCCAAACTTATGCCTGGTAAATCCATGTTGATCCAACCTTATCATGGGTAGTTGAAGTTGAATCCTATATGAAGAATAGCAAAGGCATATCTTTGTAAGAGGTTCAATCACGGACTGTATTGTAGAGCAGAAGGTAGAGTGGAGGAGAGAACATGATACAGAAATCCCGCTTTTTCACAGAAGTGTGATTATGTGCAAAAGAGTACAATAATGAAACCTGCGGCACTGTGGATGGGTTTGCTTCATCCTTCCATACGCTTCCCAGTCTTAACAGAAGGTGCTTGTCAGCGTTATACTTGAAACTTGTGCATCAATGTGCATCACAAGGAGTCATATTTCAGATTCTGGTATTTGTGATTATCAGTAGTTCTTTGCAAAGCTGTGCAAATCGAGTTGTCGTATTGATATGCACCAAAAAGTGTTTGACAAGTTTACGAACAAAAAATAGGTGGCCGCACAGGCAATTTCCATGAAATTGACACATATATACATTACGGGCTGTAACTGGCCCCATAGTTCTGGGTCAATTGTGACATCAGGTGATGTAATTCCCGAATGGTCTTTTTGGGGGGATGAAATTTCCCCGCCTATTTTTGAGTTTTCCATGATGTTGATTTCCATATATGTTCATTTAGATTCATTCGCACAGACTATGAAAGAACGTCAAAGATGCAACTCCAGTATTCGGAATGCCTTTTTCTTTGCTGACACTGGCTACCACAATTGGCTGCTCAAAATGACTTACCCCAAGACTGATGATTGGAATACTCAATATGACAAATTCTGTGGCCATTTCCGCCGTTTGGCTGGAAATGAGATTTCTGGGAATACATCGGGGTCGGTTCAAACAAGCAGCAAAGGACAAGGCGTATCAGTGTATGTACCCACAAGGTTTTGCCATGAAGCATTTTCCAATAATTTTCCATCCAGGTTACTTTGGTTACTTTGTGACATCTTTGTGACAGGTTTGTCATTGCCATGCTTGCTATGCTGGCCATGCTTACCATCTATATAAATTGTTGATAGATTTTATCTGCCGGGTGATGCGTTGGCTATACCAGAGAGGCGATGTTCGCTTTTCGCTTGCAAGGTTGGCACACTTCCTTCCAGCAGACAGATCGCTGTTCAAGCCCCAAAGCAGGGAGTTGAGATCCGCGCTGAAAGTGGGAATTTTGTCATGAGATTGTTGCATGATTTTGAAAGACTGGGGAAGTAAAGATGATAAAGATGCAGAATTGTATAGAGGTGTCTTCGAATTATGGGCCCAACAATCCAGAGCTTTCTACGAACATATGATGAGTGATCTTTAGATATCTCTATACTTCCAGTTTCATAAATCCTTTTCGGCGCGTCGATATTGATACTTAAGCTGTCTCTCAGACAGTTTAAGCATTGGTAGGTCACGTACCCACCAACGCAGAAGCTTTAGTTGATTGCCTTTGATTACTTGTCTGTGTGAACTCAAAAAAATGTTGCTGGTTTGAAGAACTTGGAGCGAACTTCTTGCAGAGACATTTCATGAGAATTAGATCTCTTGGACCGAAACAACTGAAGTTGTACAAGACAAAAGAATCCGGCTCCTTGGGGGTATTGTTTTTTCTATCACGAGAGTCTCTCAAGCATCTTATTCACCTCCGCTAAGGTCATCAGCACAAAAGACATACTGCTGGAATGTGAGAGAGAAAACTCTACTCTAGAAACTGACAAATTGTTTTAGTCCGCAACAAAAACTGGTTTGGAAGATGCATGTAATCTTAACCCAGGATTGATAAACCCTCGTGCTTTTCAATTGAAAGATTCCCTGTTTAGTGGCAACTTATCACCTTTCTGGCTACCCCTATATTAAACAGGCAAGGGTTTTGTATTGAACCGGGGTTGACATTCTATCATGATGTATTCTAATATCATTGCTAAGCCCAAGCACCTCGAAGTGCAAGATGAATCTCATCAAGCCTCCAAGCCTCTGGAAAGCCAAGAAATTTTCAGAAACGCAGAGAAAGACATTGGTACCGAAATGAAAACAAGGTCTTTAGTTTTGTTTTGCACGGGTTTGACCACTGGATTCTCTGCATGGTGCAAATGCCTTCGTATGAGGCCTCGCTTGTTGGAAGTGGTGGGAAAGGCTTACTCTGTGACCTTCAGAGAGGTGGGAGAACAGCAGCGAAACGAGTGAAACCAACCGAAGAGATGTGGACGGAAACGAGTCTGGAAGTTTAGATCCACCAATGGTTTTTGGCCAATACCTGCACAGCTGCGACGGATTTCACAGCACCAGACGTCTACGAGTTGTTGGTTTCCTTGCCAGGTGGATCCACCTACATGGGCTACACGTTTGATCAGCGGCTGGCACAAATCCGTGCAAGTCTATGAGGCGCCCCATTGTCCACGTTGGTGATCGCTTCTCTTCAAGGGAATTTTTGAGGAGGATAATATTAGGGATATTCCCAATCTTCCACCCCCCACACTGGATGGATTCGAATCAAAATGAGCAACGTCATTTGAATTCTTTCATGGGGGTGAGATATTGCAAATTCAATAATTCACCCAGATACAAACAGAGATTTTTGAGATCTTTGCTGTCTGAGAGTCTTTAGTAGTATGTTTTTTCGTCTTTAGTATGTTTTTTCCTATTCACAGCAAATTAGATATCATATCGTGGCTGTGATTTTTTGTCAACTCTGTTTCACCTCTTCCCCAGAATGCGAGGGCGCTCTGATAAGTGAATCTTTGTCGTTCGATTCGACTGGGATGTGTGGCCATCCCCACAGGTGACGGATGGGCCACCTTCCGCAGTTTGGGTGTCCCAATTTGTGGCGACATCAGCGGCGCGACCCGGCCAGGTGAATGGTAGCTTAGAATGATAGTATATACAGTCTTTATGCTTAGATATACATACTGTAACAATACCAAATGACACACATGTATATATACAGACATATTGTCATTTTTATATGAAGTGTCTCTTAACCTTCTAGATTGCTGACATGTTCTAAAGTACAGTAATCCATCCAGATTGGAAGCACCAAAAAACATGAGAAAGGCATCTTATCTTATGGATGTGGTGAATTGTGGAATGCTGTGTAGCATCCCGTAGAATCTCAAAAATTGCAATTTCTGCATTCCGGCCGTTGGCTGGAGGGTAGGAGGGTATCACCTGAGACATTCATTTCACTTTTCGAAATACCCCTTAGGCCCTAGGGTTCTTTCATTGTGCATGCTCACTAAGAGATGATGTTCACTTCCACACCTTGCAACATCTTGCAACTATATCCAAAAAGTACGGAAAAGTCTCACTTTCCAAAAAACAGCAGGTGACCTGACCCTGATGATCCCTGATGTCATTTTGCGACCATTGCCTGCTCAAATGCCGAGGTCAAGGTCTTGGGACGACCTCCGAAGAAGTTGGGATATGTTTACCTCGACTTGTACAGAAGGCCTTGGGGTCATACAAACAGGGACGGACTATTAGCCATAAATGGACACTACATGTCAATTGGTGGATCTACAACAAAGAAAAAAAACGTTGTTTATGATTTTAGGGAAATCCAGGTTGGTTAAGCATCCTTGCAACCCGATACTTGGAGCTGCGGTTGGTAAAGGAGACTTGTTTAACAACCCTTTTTATCTTGGAAAACGCTGCTGGGGAGCCTTGTGCCTCAGGGAATCATTCGTAGTTGAGAGATCTCTGCCTAAAAATGTCTCCAAAAAAGTTGTGTGTATTTGTGGCATTATTATTTGTCAAGCCGGAAATGGATATGGACTCTTTCAAATCTCAGATGTAATTGAAATGCACTCAATTTATCTAGCTAGATCTATATGTATATTTCCGAAGCAAAACCACAGTCACAACCCAACGCGGCCGTTCTGTGGGGAACATCTAAATTGCATTCCACTCACCATAGACACCCCGGACGAGGATCAGCTGGTTGGGTCGTCCTGCACTAGAGTTAGCCGGAGCTGCCAGATTATGTCCTGGCCATGCCTACCTTTGCCTGGGCAACCCAACGTTGCTGATGTGAGTTGTGGCCCAATTTTTTCAGGGAAAACATTGGAATTTCAGGGAGGAGTAGTGGAATCACCGAATTTGGGGGTGATGGAGACCGTTAGCATTGTAAAAGTATATTGCAACTTTCAAGCCCTTTTGGTATGTCTCCAAAAAACCTCCTATTGGAAGCGCCCGTTTCTTGAGGATCTTCCCAGGAGTGCAAGTGGCAGTTTATTTCAAAGGTACCCAGAGGTTTGCAGCTAGATGCTACTTGCACTGGGTAAGACTTCAAACAAATTGAAACATAAAAAATGCC
>DF243684.1:0-5000 GCA_000507305.1 Breviolum minutum Mf 1.05b.01 | reverse complement strand
AGTTGAAAGTGCATGAAAGATTTGAAAGAGATGAAGAATGAAGGCGACGTACATTGAATAATACATTTCAATACCTTTCAGTGAATCCAAAAAGTTGAACTCAACACCTTCTCAGTACCTTTTAGTCAAAAGTGGGTTACCTTTCACTTTTATTCATGTTTCATGTTTCCATCCCAAGGTGTCGCTGGTATCCTCCAAAACAAAGGGAGCAGGAGTGCGTGGCAAAGTTACGGCGGATCTATCTGCAGGGTTGCAACATTTACACACACAACATCAGGTAGACACTTTGACCTGGGCGTCAAAAATCCCTAGAGGTGGTTTCTTGTTTTGTTTGAAAATAGGTTTATATTTTATACTACTGTATACTGCAGGAAGCCATTTGCCACCACAATATGAACTCATTTGGCAACTAGGTTTTGACACTGTTGGTCTGAGAATGTCTACACCTTCCGCACCTCACAAAGAGAAGTTGGAAATGCTTGGCTCCAATAGGAAACCATTGGATTTTGTCAATACTGTTGCCACATACACGTGATCCTTTGAAGTCTTCAAAAAGACAACACCAAGTGGTTGTTTTCCTAGAGATTGGAGAATGGATGGTTGTCCTGAGCTGGATGGTTGCTCTTCAAATGTCCCATTTTGCCGTTGCAGGAAGGAGGTTCGAGATCGCTTGTTACTTGGGCAGAAAAAATCCTTCAAACTTTGGAATAATTTGAATATACATTTTTTTTCCAACCGTAGGCAGAATGGCAGTTCACCTTGTGTCATTTGCATATCATGGCTGTTTGCAAACCAAGAAAATCGTAATGTAGTCATTCAGGGTTAATTTCCTCTCCCAAATAGGAGTATTCCATCCCCCCAAGTAGAACAAAAATGCAGCTGTGTTGCAAATCCTCATAGCTGTCCCAATCTATGTACTTGTACCCCTGAGGGCAAATACATGGCACAGCCTCCAAAAAAGTTAAAGGGTAAGTTGCTACAGGGCTTCGAAAAAACCAAGCTCCATGCGAGCAGCGATCGCCCTTTTACCTTACTGTAATGCTCATCTCCAATCTCACCTTTGGCCGCGAAAACCTGGGCATTTGGGCAGTTTCGTTTGCCATCTAGAATTTTATCTTCGATTTTGTATACATATATATGTATACTTCAATCTAACTATTTTATATATGTGTTTATACTAATACACATACGTAGATTTGCCATGTGCGGCTGAAACAGCTTTTTTGCCCGCCCTTCGTGTGTTGGGGTTTTTGGGGTCGTTGATCTCATCCTGCGGACAATGGGAGAAGCAAGGCTGCAACCAGAATTTGCATCCAGGTTGAGATCCCAACTGTTGCTTGGAGCTGTTGTGGTGGGTGATGTCTTGGTATGCTGAAGCTTTACTGTAGCGCCTATGTTTTGGGAAAATTACATCGTGGTTGTATACAGGTGAAAAATGAATTGAATATATGTGAAAGGACCGCTTTGAGCTACTTCTTAGCTAGGAGGGAAAGCAGTTGGTTTTGCTTGTAAGTATTCCAAGTTGTCTCGTGGCCGAGATCTTTTCGCAAACCTCAGACTGCAACAAGAGTGTATCCAGCATATTTACCCGGCTGACAACTCACCTGGAACTTGTTCGTGCGGACGCCTTACCAGGAATACAAAGCTGCCTGTTTTGCCGCAGCATGGCACCACTCAGCAGATAGCATGTACTCACATGTACTTACAGCTTCCCACATATTGTTCACATCGTGCTACAACATCGTTCTGAAGATCAATAAGATGGATGGGACTGTCAGATGAGTCAGTAAGCGGATCAAACTATCGGGCACTGAGTCCCAGGTTGGATGCCAACTTTCCGGGTGAACGAATGGCTGCCCTTCATCCCACCTTGATGGAGACCAAAGAAGGCTGATGCTTGTGTTCAAAGGGTGGCATTGAAGTTGATGACATCATTATCATCACCATCATCATCATCATCATCATCATCATCATCATCACCATCATCATCATCATCATCATCATCATCATCATCATCCGCCAAAGTCTCACTGGAATCACTGGAATCACTGGATCAACATGGATAAGCTGGCTATGGTTATGTATGGGTACTCCCCCCCAAAAAAGTCTCATTCGAATCAAGAAGCTTTATTGATGCACAGATGTTGCAAGCCAAGTATTCAAGTGGTGGAAACATCAGAGCAACCAAATCATAACAACCTTGCATTTGGGTTGGTGAAGTGAAAAATATATCATCACTTTCCATAGTTTTCTGAGATCTCAGTAGTGGAAATTTTGTATGAATGAAGAGAACTGCATAGCCGTGAATATCCTTGGCCGTGGTGTCATGTCATGTTGTTACGCAGTGGGAACTTTGGGAATCACTACGCCAAGAGTGTCAAACATTTCGAAAACACCAAGAAGTATCACCATCACATTATGAATTTTTACAGAGACTGTTGCCCTTTTCCACATACCAGTATCGATCGCCACACAGGCTGAGAGCTTAACGACCTTCCCCAAAGCATTTTGCCACGTTTCCCGCAGGTCGTGACCTTCCACATCCACTTCCACCGTTCGGGAGCCTGGCTGATGGCACATTTCGTGAAAGTGCTACAATAAGTTTATCCAAGACCGATTGAATGCATTATGAAAGTTTAGATATGGAGGTGATATAGAAACTAGACTGAAAGTAGATGACTTTGCCAAGATTGTTTGGATAATTTCTCGTTGATGATTTCACTTCAAAGGTTTCCCAGAACAAACACACATTTTTTTTCAGAGGTTGTTCCCCCTACTTTGAGGACCTGGTGATGACTTAGGAATTCACCTCACCATACAATCCTTCACTTCATTCGGAGCCCAACGAAGCCAATCAATCCAAGGCTGCCCAGTAGCACGTCGCTACTCTTCCAGCCAATTTTGCAGTGAGAATCCGACAAATCGATTGATTTACTATGCTGGTGTAAAAGGGCCCAAAACCATGGCACCAAGAGAAACTTGTATTGTATGCTTGCCCAGAAATGATTCAAACATATTCAAACAATGGTATGGTTTCATGTTTTCATGTTTTCCTCATGCTCTAGAAGCATTTGTTATATTGAGGCGTTGACTCATTCACTCCTTGCGCCAAGAATTTTGAGCCGCATGCAAGCACCAAGCCTTTTCGCCCTCGCCCTAGTCCTGCAACATGCAGGCGTGTCGGGCCAAGAGTCAGAGCCAAAACTTTGTGCAAAAACGTTGAGAAGTGGTTCTATGAAGACACAGAAGTGAGATCTGTGACGGTCTCTTACAATAGCAGACTTTCTCGAAACGTTGATTTGCAAGGGATTTGGCCAAGACAGTTGATGTATTTGGAAGTACCTGCTTGTGCCTGCCGTAACATGCCAGCACTATCTCTAGCTGCATGAAAGGATGCTTTCTCTAACATGGACACACAAGATGATCAGAATTCCAAAGAGGGTCACAGAATCATCGCTTCAGCACTGCTGGTGAGGAAACAAACTGAAATCTGAAAGAATTTAGTTTTTGTACGGGAAAGAAACCGACACTGAAGGTGAAGACTCAAGGAGTTCACAGATGACCGATGACCATATTCAGAAAGTTATTCTTACTTCAGCACCTGCATCTCCAAATTCCTGAACGAAATCTCTGAAATTTCTTGCTTTCCTTGGGTCCGTAATCTATCGCCAACTCGTATTTGAGTGGCAACAGCTTGTGCAGCCATGGCACCTAGTAGAGGGCCATTGGAGGACTGCGTGAGCGTGTCAGCGACATGCCAGGTTCATGATCTGTACAAACACAAAGCATGAAATTGTCGTTTGTTTATATATATAACTTTTATATTATATATAAATATACGTATAATCATATATATAATATTTGTCTAAGAATATTTACGTTATTCTTTTGGATCGAATTGATGTTATGTTATTTTGGACCCTTTCCGACGGACTAAGTTTGTTTAGCGGAATAGTTGACTTTGCCCATTTGCTGTGCATTTTCTGTACAGTGTGGTTTGAGGTGGGAGGTGTTTTGAGAACACGGCAGCCTTTCATTTCAGAGAATGCCTTTTTGGGAAGGCTGGGATACCAATAATACTCTTGTTGAACCTGCATGCCTTCCAGAAAGATGAGGCGTTCCTCATGCCAGTGGGACTGCATAAATTGTATTTGGAAGCATTGTCGAGTGGTTGAACATGTTCATCCTCGGATCAACGTTAAGTTCATTCGCCTGCCAGTACCCCCCAACTTGTTGTACATTGGGGCCGAAGAAACCCACCCAATATGATCCAATATGTATGGTAAGAGGGCCCTAACACTGTACGACTCAAACTTAGGGGAACGCAAAACCAAGATGGGGGAGAGATCATCGATTAGCTTTTAGGCAAAGCTCGTTTGTGCATCCTCAGGATTCATGAATCCCCTCCCAAACGGAGGTTGTTAAGCAAGCAGAACCTCCTTCTGGCAACGAAGAGTATGGTTTTGGAACAGAACTTTTGCTTATGGACCCATCAAATCTATTCAAATCTTCAACACGCCCTTGCAAGGAAGCCATGAAGGCTAAATTGCGACAGATGCAGGCCAAGCTGAAGCAGTTGCTGGAGCCATTGGTACAACGAACAGAGCAACAAACGAAAACCTATAACAAAGGATTGTTTAGGAAATGTTCCATTACTATCATTGACTCAGTGTCACGTGATATGGATACCATATATTTTCATTTTGCTTGGGAAGCTTGCTGGAAAGCATGAATATGTCTGCAATGTTCACTTGAGCAAAATGTCTCCATTTTGGCTCAAGTGAAACTGAGATCATCGCGATCAAAAGAAAACTGTGCCTCACGCATTCTAACTCTCATCCCTTTCTTGAGCCATGTCGGGATTCACTCCAATTGAGTTCACAAAGGCTGCCACCAAAGAAGGAGGCAGGATTCCAACCAATGAAGAGAAGGATGCAGATGCCCTGCAACAGGTTGCGGCTGCTTTTGGTTCTGCACCGGAGATGAAGGTTGCTTCTGCC
>DF243683.1:0-33988 GCA_000507305.1 Breviolum minutum Mf 1.05b.01 | reverse complement strand
AATGGGGCTGATCTTGACCATGGCAGTCATCCAAGACAATGGCACCATTGTGAATTTGGAAGTGGATCCGGAGGAGGTTGTGCTTTCGAATTCAGAGTTGACCTTTCGATCAAGACGTGATGAATTCCTTGAAAGCATAGGAGTTGAAGTGTTGAGATTGAAAGTCAAGAGCCTGGATGATTTGAAGTACCACCTGCAGGAGATTTTTGGAAATGCAAGGCCTGCTGTGGAACAAACTGCCTTTGAAGCAGAGGTGGTGCCTGAGAAGCCAGGTTCCAGTGAAGACTCGGAGCTTCAAGATTTGGAAGTTCCATGCCAGCATCTTTGGCAGGAGCTTGAACCTTCAACTTTGCACAGCCAAGCCTCATCGTAGATGGATAGACCGATTAGATTGGGTTATATAGATTGGGTTAGAGCCAAGAAGCCCATTGGTAGATGGATTGATCATATATAGAGTTGTTTTTTGGGCATGGGGATCCAGTGCGGGAAAATGAACTTTGTTCGAGCCTAGAGAAATGTGGTGTGTGTATTGATCACTTTTGCCAATCTCATCCAATAATGTATCTTCAGCATTTCCATGCTATCCTGGAATCTTTTATATTCTACATCAAATGCAGAAGTGCAGTCACTGGATCCCCACAGATCACCAAGACAGCGCTGTCTTGGGTGGGGTTGGGGTTCGTGGCAAAGGTCCCGCGGGGTGAAACGGGAGTGGAGGGGGCATACCACAGCCAAGCAGAAAAATGTTTCGGGCATTGCCGCTTTGCAAAGAGCGCAGGCAGAGCAGAGTCAAAGATTTTGATAGCACACATCTTCCCAAACTCGTCCATTTTGTTGGCATGGCAGTTCCCATGGAATCCTTAGATGTTTTCGAACCTTCGCTTCGCTGTCAGGTTTCCACCTGGTGCATGGCTCAGCATTGGGGGGGTGGCCGCTGATTTTTGCACTGCTGATTGGATTGGTGCGGTAGTTGTTTGATCCTTTGATGTTCCTAAGAAATCAAATAAACAAAGGCAACTCTTTTGACAAAGGCAACTCCGTTTGTCTTCCATTTGGCCCCGTGTCCTCTTTTGACAAAGGAAATTGGAAAGTAGCATGGAGCTTTCAGGCCGGACATGTTGCATGCAGACGTTTTTCTGATGCCCATGTTGTCCAGTGGCAAGTGGCACAGCTGAGCCACAAGGCTTGTTGGTGTTCTGATGTTTTGGACAGCCTTTTTGGGTTCAAGATTGCTCCAGCAATGCTGCATAGGTTGGATACGTTTGAATTCATCATGATCATCAGCAATTGCCTTGTACAATGCACTCCAGAATATAGTTTTCAGGACACTTTGATGTTTAACTTCACAAGCCAATCAGCTCAGCAATCTTTTCAGTCTCCGTTCCATTAGGGTCGAATCCTGTAGCCATGGCCTTGGCACAATTGTGGCTATTCGAAAGCAGGGCAGCCAGGAAGGTCTGGGTGAGGCATGCCTCATCTCATTTCCTTCAAAATACTGCCTCTACAGCTGCGAATGGAAAGGTAGCAAAGCTAGTAAAGCTAGTGGCAGCTGGCAATGATGAAATCAACGTGCAGAAATGCATTCAAAGCACCATGAAAAGTGTGCACGCTCTTGAGGGCAGTGATCTGCAGCTGTTAACAGTTAGCCTTGCCACCAGCAGGTTTAGAGAGGAGAAAGCCTGGACAGAAATCGCCAGCATTGTCACAAAGAAAGTGGCGGAAATAAAGGTTGGAGATTTGAGAAAAATTGCAGGCTCTTTTTCAGTTGCGAGACAGACTGACCATGAGATGCTTGCAGCAATCAGTTCAAGGTTCAAAGAATCTCCAGAAAGTTTGAACTGCTGGTCTTGGGCAGATTTCATTTTCTCCCTTCGCGGGGCAAGAATGCATGACGCAGAGCTGCTGAAGGTAGCTGCAGACGCCATGTTCAGTGATTCAGATGCTCTCAAAAAACTAAAGACCAGTTTGATCATGGCCTTCGTTGAGGCAAGCCTCGTTGCTGGCGTGTTCCATCAAGGGTTGCTTTGTGTGCTTTCACAAATCCTGGTGTTACGCATGGAGAGCTTGAATGCTTATGACCTTTCGCGTGTTGCACAGACATGGGGGAAAGCACAGTTGAAAGATGATCGTCTTTTGCAGTCACTATCTGGTGCAGTTCGACAGAAAGTTTCAGAGTTTCCAAAGAGCAGGATTTCATTCACAATTCAAGGCCTGAGCTCGTGGGGTTGCCAAGACAAGAGTCTTCTCAGAGATTTGGCTTTCGCTTGGACGTCCATGTCTCCTGAAAAACCTCTTCATGCCAAGCGCATCATTTGGACGCTGGCAAAGTCAGAAGCCCTCGATGGTCCGCTGTGTGACCGCATCGCGGCAACTAGTTTGAAATTTGTGCCTTGCTTTGATGCCCGGAATGTAGCCATCATACTACTAGCTTGTTCGCAGGCTGAATGTCCACATGTCGAGTTTCTTGAGGCACTTGGCAGAAGTGCTGTGCAAAAGGTATCCGATTTTACTGCACGGGACCTGTGCACACTTGCCTTCGCAGGTGCAAAGCTTTCCCTTGGGCCAATCCTNTAGTTGCAGCTGGCAATGATGAAATCAAGGTGCAGGAATGCATTCGAGGCTGCATGAAAAGTGTGCACGCTCTTGAGGGCAACGACCTTCAGCTGTTGACAGCTAGCCTTGCCACCAGCAGGTTTAGAGATGAGAAAGCCTGGACAGAAATCGCCAGCAGTGTCACAAAGAAAGTGGCGGAAATAAAGGTTGGAGATTTGAGACAAATTGCAAGCTCTTTTTCATTTGCCAGAAAGACTGACAATGAGATGCTTGCAGCAATCAGTTCAAGGTTCAAAGAATCTCCAGACAGTCTGAACTGCTTTTCCTGGGCAGATTTCATTTTCTCCGTTAGCAGGGCAGGAATGCGGGATGCAGAGCTGCTGAAGGTTGCTGCAGATGCCATGTTCACCAAAGCAGATGATCTCAAAACACTAAAGACCAGTTTGATCATGGCCTTCGTTGAGGCAAGCCTCGTTGCTGGCGTGTTCCATCAAGGGATGCTTTGTGTGCTTTCACAAATCCTGGTCCTACGTATGGAGAGCTTGAATGCTGAGGATCTTTCGAGAGTTGCACTGACATGGGGGAAAGCACAGTTGAAAGATGATCTTCTTTTGCAGTCAGTGTCTGGCGCCGTTCGAAAGAAAGTTTCGGAGTTTCCAAAGAGCAGGATTTCCTTCACAATTCAAGGCCTGAGCTCGTGGGGTTGCCAAGACAAGGGCCTTCTCAGAGATTTGGCTTTCGCTTGGACCTTCATGCCTTCTGAAAAACCTCTTCATGCCAAGCACATCATTTGTGCGCTGGCAGCGTCTGAAGCCCTCGATGGTCCACTCTGTGATCGCATCGCAACATGTACTTTGCAATTTGTGCCCTACTTTGACGCCCGGAATGTAGCCAGCGTGCTCCTAGCTTGTTCGCTGGCAGAATGTACACATGCTGAGTTTCTTGAGGCACTTGCCCGAAGTGCTGTGAAGAAGGCATCTCAATTTACAGCACGTGACCTGTGGAGAGTTGCCTATGCAGGTTCAAAGCTTTCCCTTGGGCCAATCTTGGGAACTTCCATTCCAGAAGCTGCGGTGGAACGAGTATCAGAGTTTGATGGTGCACAGAGAGCTCAGATGATGCACGCCGTTTCCAAACTGTCGGACAATCCGGGAAAGCTCTTGCCCGCGTTGGAACGTGCTGCCTTGCCACATGTGTCTAGTCTCAAAGCTGTGGATTTGCGAAACATTGCTATCGCTTGGGCAGAGGCACAAGCTGCTGACAGCTGTCTGATGAAGGCAGTCGCTCAACGTGCAGTAGAGGTGATTGATACTTTGGATCCGTTCACGGTAGCACACCTGGCCTGGGCTTTCTCCAAGCTGCGAGTCATCAATCCGGAACTTTTCGCAGCATTGGGAGCACGTTGCAGCCAGGTCATCCATGCCTTTCAAGAAATCCAACTTGCATACGTTGCATTTGCCTTTGTTCAAGCAAATGTTCATGACAATGTGCTTCTGGACAGCATTGCCAAGGAGGCCTTGACCCGTTTGGGGAAAATGAATACTTACAACACATCCCTGCTCGTACGTGCCTTCACACAAGCCAACTTAGAGTCAGCAGCTGTCACAGCTCTTTTGGAAAACCTGGCAATTCGTGCTCGGTGTCGCGGATGGACACAAGTGTCCGCTGGTACTCTTGTAGAGCTGAGTGACATCCAAAAGCAGTATGTGGAAACTGTGCAAGAGGTTTTGCCGTTTGTTTTGGTGAATCAAAGGCACCAAATGGGGCTGATCTTGACCATGGCAGTCATCCAAGACAATGGCACCATTGTGAATTTGGAAGTGGATCCGGAGGAGGTTGTGCTTTCGAATTCAGAGTTGACCTTTCGATCAAGACGTGATGAATTCCTTGAAAGCATAGGAGTTGAAGTGTTGAGATTGAAAGTCAAGAGCCTGGATGATTTGAAGTACCACCTGCAGGAGATTTTTGGAAATGCAAGGCCTGCTGTGGAACAAACTGCCTTTGAAGCAGAGGTGGTGCCTGAGAAGCCAGGTTCCAGTGAAGACTCGGAGCTTCAAGATTTGGAAGTTCCATGCCAGCATCTTTGGCAGGAGCTTGAACCTTCAACTTTGCACAGCCAAGCCTCATCGTAGATGGATAGACCGATTAGATTGGGTTATATAGATTGGGTTAGAGCCAAGAAGCCCATTGGTAGATGGATTGATCATATATAGAGTTGTTTTTTGGGCATGGGGATCCAGTGCGGGAAAATGAACTTTGTTCGAGCCTAGAGAAATGTGGTGTGTGTATTGATCACTTTTGCCAATCTCATCCAATAATGTATCTTCAGCATTTCCATGCTATCCTGGAATCTTTTATATTCTACATCAAATGCAGAAGTGCAGTCACTGGATCCCCACAGATCACCAAGACAGCGCTGTCTTGGGTGGGGTTGGGGTTCGTGGCAAAGGTCCCGCGGGGTGAAACGGGAGTGGAGGGGGCATACCACAGCCAAGCAGAAAAATATATCGGGCGTTGCCGCTTTGCAAAGAGCGCAGGCAGAGCAGAGTCAAAGATTTTGATAGCACACATCTTCCCAAACTCATCCATTTTGTTGGCATGGCACAGCCTATGGAATCCGAAAACCGTTATATTTTGCCGGCAGGTTTCCACCTGGCGCATGGCTCAGCATGGGGGGGGTGGCCGCTGATTTTTGCACTGCTGATTGGATTGGTGGGACAGTTGCTTCATCCGTTTGACTTTCCTGAGAATAAAGAAAGGTACTTGGCAACTCGATTATCGCTTCCATTTGGCCTCATGTCATGTCTTTTGACAATGGAAATTGGATGGATAAAATTTTCGCCAATTTTTGAAAACCCTTGGTGATGCTTTGTCCCCTCTGCAGCTCGGAGCCGCAAAGAACCACTTTAGCGGTGGGCGGGTCCGGTATGGGGCTGGGCCGTTAGACAAGGTGCCATGTGCTCAGCTTGAGGTGTTGAGATGACGCATGTAGTTCAAGTTGGTGGATGGCAGGTCTTGGCAATGTGAAGGCAAAGTGCAATGGAAAGCTAGACCTTAGACCCTCCACGACTCCAAGAAACGAACATTTGTTTATTAGCTTTTTGTGCGGCAACAATGAATTTGATAATAATACCGTGATATATTTGAAAGAATTTCTGAAACTTTTTAGGAACACCTTAATCTTAATGTCCTTTAATGATAAGTATCTAGTCACATGTAGACATGTAATGATATTAGATATTATAAATGTACGTAACTACACGTACACGATACTCGTATGATATGCAAGTTATAAAGATGTTAACTTGATTATGGCCTGGTTCCGTCGACATCCTGACGCTTGTCAGGTGGTCGAACCATGGGGGACCGCAGCCGAAGCCGCAGCAGGAGAAGGTACGGCAGCTCCGAGTCAACTGCAAACCACAGGGTAACAACATTTGAGGGTAGATGTTTGCTGAATATGGCGAACTTGTAGACACTTGTAGGTATTACGCTTCCTTCATTGTGATCCATGAGTACTTGAGGATCATGATTCAAAAGACTATTAGATGCTCGGATTCTGATGATCTCAGATGGCACCGAAATCGAAGTCCGGGCAACCTTGACCTAATTTTGAAGCCTAGTCTTGCTATTTCTTCCTCTCTTTATCCTTCTCATGCCAGCTGAAATAGCCGTGAAGTTGGAACAAGAATGAGAAGATGAGGGTTGCCAGAGAACTCATTACCCGACCGATCTTTTGAGTGTGCAACATGTGTTGGTGGTAGGGACAGTCGTGCGCGTGATGATCGGAAAGATAGCCGCAGGCCGTTTCAGATTTTTTGGTCACTGATCTTGGAATCTTGTGTTAGAGTTTGATGCACAAACATTGGTTTGGGAGCTGGTTCCCGAAAAGTAGGTACTAGTCATTTGCTTGTGCTTCCACATCTGACATTTTGGACATTTTGGTTGTACTTTGGTGGTCATGTGCACACCAGGAGGGATGACCGCAGTCGAAGCGGTAGCCAGGCAGGGTGGGGTGTGTGTCAAGGATCATGCAATGCGATTCATTCAAAGCTTTTGGCAAACCAGTGTTTGGACTTTGACTAGAATGTTTCAAGATCGTGAGGAAAGAACAATGAAAGATGCCTGGAATGTAAAGATGACAATAAAGAACATAAGTGTATCTATTTTGAAGTGTTAAGAGCTAGCTGAAGATAACGAAAGAGAGGTAGGAAGATGTTCGAACTTCTGTAGCTTTCAGTTGCTGTAACATTCTCGCATAGTTACCAAGGCTCAAGCAAGGCATTTAGCCTGGTGGGGCAGCATTTGCAAGTTTGAACATTTTGATCAAAATACAAAAACAAAACATGACGCCACACACGACCTTCAAAACTCAACTGAAAGAACTGTTCAAAATGGATTACTGCATTTGCAAGCAACAAGGCTTTTCGGTCATCCCATGGTTGGTCGCATGAAGGTGTGATCCTTGTCGCGCTGCGATGGATGAAGGCATTTCAGAAGGCCAAAGCCTCCGCTCCAAGCTGTGGGCAGCGGTGGCACAGAGTAAGGCCATTCGAGCGAAGGAGATGCAGGAGAATATGAGATGCTTAAGCTGAGCTTTGATGGTGTTGGGTGGGGTCAAGCTAGTGGAATTTTCTGAATTGGAGTGGGGGAGGTGATAATTTCGTTGCTTTCAGCAGGCACTTGGAAGATGAAATGTTCGAGTGTTGATGTCGGAAGGAGTCCTGTGCCTTCTATGACTGTGTGAGAAAGGATGCGCGGAAATTGCGCCCTCAAGTGGCTTCTCAGCTGCCAAATTGAGGATATGTCAATTGACTTTAATCAGCAACATTTGCATCCTTTCATGCACTGTCTTTCAATGTTTGGACATCTCTCAAACCACAGATCTGCAAACTGCCAAAACGGTTGGTTGTAGGACCTTTCAGTTCCACTTTCAAAGAAAAGATCCATGGAAGTTACCTCCGGTTTCTCCGGTTTTTTCTCCCCCAGCAGCAGATTGTGGACGTCTGTGGTGGCCATGGCGCCTTGGCTATGCTGTGCTTGGCTCATGGACTGGGCCAAGAGGCGGTGATCATTGATCCCTCGAAACCACCCAGCTATCAACGCCTTTGCCACTTGGATGGTGAAGTTGGGAATGAAGATTTCCAGTTAGGAAACACCTTGACAGGTGAAAAAGAGAGGAAGTGTTGGAAGTTTTGAATGCGGCGAAGGCATTTGATGGCTGATGCAACATAAAGAGACAGCAAACTCCGACGGCACTGCTATTACTGGGTTCTAAAGGGGGTAGTCCCTGCCGAGGCGACGCCTGGTCTCCATTCGTGGATGGAGAGATCTCTTATGACCAGCGGCCGTTGCAGCAGGCCCAGCAACGACCCCCCGTGGAAAGGGTTGTGTGTCAGCAGGGTTTGCCAGTCTTTCACATCACGTTTCTAGATTGCAGGTCCTGTGGATATTATCCAGCAAGTACTGTAGTGGACTTGCTTGAAGATCAACGTTCATCCAGTCTACTCAGATGCATAAAACAAGCTGTCTTGAATTGTGGTGGAGGCCTTGCCAGAACTCCTTAGAGACACTTCCAAGCGAATGTAACTTGGCTTGCAGATTTTCTAATGAACTCTTTGGGTGATGAGTTATGAGCTACCGTAATTACAGGAGTCTAACGGAGCGGATATTCAGACATTCATGACTTTTCTGACAGTCTGAGATGCTCCACTTTCCACCGCCCCGCAAAATTTCCTGAGCCAGGTTAGTGGTTGCCTGCCACGCGTGCCAACACCTTGCGCGGCAAATCATCGATAGCTGCATGATGTCGGGCACGGCCTTTGCGGTGTGCCCGTGCTGCCCTAAGGATCATGGAGGACCCTGGAGCTTGGATGTAACTACTGGAGGTTGGGAGGTGGTTTATAAGCTTCCATGGTAAAAGTTCACCAGGTTGAAGTGCTGTGCTGGAATAGTTGAATAATATACAGTACAGTAACATGATATGCAAAGATTTGATCATCTACAAGTCTCAAGGGTGAGAAGCTGCTGCTTCCTTTTTTGTTCTGTGGGATGACGCAGGAAGCATCCAAGCTGCTGCAAAGTCATTGGGTGTGGACTTCCCATCAGCTATGGTCCTAGCAGTGTCTTGGTCTGGTATCGACTTTCAAGGAAACTGTGGGATCCAGGGACCTTTCCATGTAAGGGCTTGAGCCACTGGAGGAAAAACATGTTGACAGATCTGCTTGATGACCTATATTTAATGAGCTAGGCTACCGGTTGACCCACAAGCTAAGGAGTTGGGTCGTTTGACCTCACAGAACTGCGTTTGTGCCCTAAGAACCTTCGATGAGAAGGTGGGAATGTTGCCAATGAGACTGTGGTCAGGGAGAAAATACGAGAAAACGCAATGAAGAAAGCAGAGTCCTTTCCAAAGATGACACAAATGGATTGAGTGAACAATTCCCAGCCACGTTGGAAAGGTTATGGTTTTGGAACCTCTTGTTTGCAGGTCTCGCCCCACAACCGGGTGATCTTTGGACGGCCTGCAGATGTCACTGTTTCACCTCAACAGGTGGGGGCGTTTGGTGGTAATCAACGGTGGGTTGACTCGCCTCTGATTCTGAAGTTGTTCTGTTGGCGGGAAAGTCAAACAATATTTTTCGTTGTCTTCATTTGTTTTTTCAATGTTGCGCACCGCGTTTTCGCTAGCTGGGTGGGTGTCTTTGATTAAAGCCACCAATGCTGCCACGCCGTCAGGCCGCGGCAGGCACTCAGAAAGCGGAGGAGAAGTTGCGCCGCGCATATGAGACTCGGAATGAATGCCAAAGGGCTGCTCAGGGGGGAGTTTATGAGTGCAATATTTGGCAGAGTTCTTGATCTTTTATTTCACAAATTGGTAATGCATGCATGTACTGGCATTATGAACATCAACCTTGCAATTCCACATCCTTTCATCGCCCCTGAGATCTTTTTGCCACAGATTCACGTCGCACACAGCCACTGCGGCCCTTATGCCTTTGCCCCGTTCTGAGGCACGAGTGCATCATCCCGGGTCAGAAGACGGTCGCTGCTGGTCTGAAATGGTGGTTTCTGTTGCAGGTCCACTTACATGTGGGTTGGCTTCCCCCCATCAAAATCAAGACAGATACTTTTTGTTTGACTATTTTCAGCTTGTTCTTCTGATTAGCTTTAGTAGCATCCCGTTCTAAGAATTTTCGACTATGCTCTCGTGGTACTTCGGAACTCCCCAGCACTTTTGTGGCAATGCCTCTATGCCCAGGTGCTGCTGGCCTTTGGTCCAGCAAGGAGGCGGTTCTTGCAGGGTCTGAGGAATTGAAGAAGAAGGAGGATGCCGTGTCAGGGCACCCAGATTCCAAAGCCTGTCATTGGTTGCTTCAAAGGAAAAAAAACAGGGGGGCAGGAGGAGTTTTGGGAGAAGCAGATGCCTAACCGGATTGCAGTTGGAACATGAACATTTGGATGTTGGAAGTGTGTGAGGCGACAGCTGTTGTCACCAGTGACTGGAGAGAGCATTTGGGAACGCCTTGCTTCTTGGATGCATTTCTCATATAACAACAAATCACAATGACAATAACCCATTTCTTTTAGACAATATATAATATAATACAAGTATCTACATAATATGCTGATCTTGTAAATGAATACAAATGACCCTTATATAGGTGGTTTGTGCACATGGATGTGCTTGGATATGATCTTGACTCTGTTGGAATGGACATCACCTTCCGTCATCCCAGGAGATTCGCGCATCTCCACGGCGTCATTTCCGCGCCAGGAGAGTTTCAGATGGTATCGTGTGATAGATTTGATGCCAGGAATGCTGAAGCCTGGTTCAGTTTTTTCCCCTGAAGATGTTGATATGAAAACCGCATTTATTGTTGTAGATTTTGTAGATGCCGCCTCCGCAGATAAAAGGCAGAACACTTTTTCAAGTCACATTCCCTTCACACTACTCATGCTGCGAGGACCGTGGTGGCAGTTCCTCAGCAAGCGAAGCGGGGGCAAAGGGAGGATCTGTTCAGACATTGAAAAGTATATGTGTATATGAGACACATCGTACAATTAGTGACTACCTCTGATCTAATGCCATGTGTCACTCTACCACACAGATGTTGGCATTGCGCTGTGTAGTCCATGACTTGCAATGGTGCTTCCTTTGACATCAATGAAGAACTCAGGTTGGTGCAGCCAATACTGCCAACTTGTCACCAGATGAAAGTGGTGGTTTGTTCAGGCGCGGTTGATGCTGTGGGAATATCCATGGTACGGTCCCCATGAAGAGCAACCCTCTCGAAGTTTTTGGAAATTTGGGGGAAACGAAATTGAGGATGAAACGAACAAGTGCAAAGTGTGATTTATTGGAAATTTGGTGGGTTCAGAATATTTGTTTATGGGCTCATGTGAGATCTCGAGCAGACCAACTGGACTTCACTTCTTTAGCTAATGTGCTCTTGACACTTGATCAGTACTATGAATCTTGATAAAGTAGCTTGTGTGTTTAGAGTTTGCAGTATAATATAAGGATTTACCCGGGCCATTCTCTGGCGTAAAGTTGATTGGCCATGCCTCAAACTGAACGGTTTGGTTAGATTAGATTAGTTGTACATACAATGGTATACACACTTATACTGATACTCCAATACATGTATACAGTCATACATTTGATCTGATACGGATCATAAAAAGAATGTATCTAAATGTATAGAAGATAGATACAGAATTTATATGTCAGACATGAACATCTTTCAATTGGCACCCAGAAGGTAACGGTGCTGTCCCACTGTCCCACCACCTGGACCCACCAGGTTCGTGCCCAGTGCCGATGGCTTCCAGCTCCACTCTGCGATTCCACCGGAGCCATGGCTGAGAGTTGGGGCTAAAATCCGACGTGGATTTTGTTTGGGACTAAATTGAGAAAATGATATAACATGTACTGTATCTAAATTGGGATGTTATCAGTCATGATACCAAAGCATTGATTGCAAGGAGGACAAAGGATGAAGAACTCATGATCTTGGTGTGTATGTCCCGAAACAATTGACGTTCTTCCACGGGAAGTTTTCAAGATCTTTCCACATGCTTTTTGAGTCGCTTGTTCACTCCACTATCTCCCACCCATGTACATCAACCTCCAGGAGACCTTGCTTCCACAGCTGGCTGCAGCACTGCCTGTGCTGGCGGAACAGATGCCTCTTGGATTCACAACATAAAACACGGAGCAGGGGACGGAAGTCATCAAGAAGTGGTGACAATTCAAGTGCTGTTGGTGCGCCATGGCTGTGTTTGAATCAACATGACAATGAATTGCACAAAACAACAAACATCAAGAGTTCAACAGATGACTGATGGGACACGAACAGTTTTCTTCTCGTCTTTCAAAGGCCCATTGGCGAACGACAAACCCTCCCGGTAGCTATACCAAGATAGGCTTTTAGCCCCGCCAGTTTCGAAGCTAAGGACGACGTTCTCCACGTTCCTTGCACCAGTGCGCTGTGTGAAGCTCCATGGCACACTGGGTAACTCACAGCTGTTGTGCTGTTCTTTGGCATTGAGAGGGAAAATGTGGTGAGATGTGGCGAGGAGAATGGTCGTTGTACTATTTGACAGCACTTGTCAAACGTCCTGCCCTATTGAATCTATTTCCAATTTTCCATCCCAAATGACTGGGCTCAGTCCTGGTGATCTCCATCTCCAGCGCCAGATCCCAATTTCTAGGTTTTGTTTATGGACCTGATGTCTCAGAGCTTCCAAGCGTGAATCCTCAGTGGACTTGACCGTGGAAACTTTGAGTTTTTTCTTGGAGATGCGGTATGATGAATCAGAAAAAACTGAAAAAAACTCGGTCTGAAGGCCATGAAGTGCTACAGCAGCTTCATTCAGGCAGGGATAGACAGGGATTAGGCAACCTTGCAGCGAGTTGGTGTATCAAAGGATAGATCATGAGATGGTATGAGATGAAGAAATGAATTGATTGCGAAGGTAAGAGACTAGGCAGAATGTAGATTAAGATGTCCGTGCTTAGGTGGACGCTGGGAAGGCCTTTTTTTAAAGCAACATTTCTGCACCACACAAGAACCCGTCGCAGCCATGCGCCAGATCTAATGGCCAAGTTGAACGACTTGCAGTTTTTGGTCATCATGGCTTCGGCAAAAGGTCAACAGCGGAGCTACCCCGAAGGCCATGAAAGATGCAAACGATGAAGATGTTGTGTGCTGTGTCCAGTCATCTGCCAGGGCGCGACTATGTTGATGAAGTTTTGGAGATGGCACATGGCCGTGGAGCTGTGCGATATCGACAGCCCTTCGGAGACTTGGCGGGAAGTTTTTGGATGTTTACGCAGCCGCACTCTGCATAAGCTGCATCACTTCATGTGTGTCAAAGTCTAGGTTTTCTTTTTTCTTAGGTCAATACCTCCATATCTGCAAGCAGCCTGTATGAAATACTGTAATTACTCCTATGCCCTAGATTCCTAGATCCAAACATAACAAGTCTAGTCTAAGAACTCGAAGAAGCTGAGGACAGTTCTCCAATCCGAACCCTCACATTGCTGGAGTCTCAGATCTTTTTTTGTCGGGTGGCAGCTTGAAAGGGTCATTTCAACCTATTTGTGGAAATGAAGATCATTTAACGACACCATTTTGAATTGACTGACATAGATTATTCAACGTCCATCCAAACAAGTCAGGTTTAGAGTCTAGAAGACATCAAGTAACCAAGTGGAACAAGCAACACAATTACAAAAGAGACCACAATGGCTGTGGGCTATTTCAGGCTGTGGCCACCGCTGATTGGTTGGGTGATGTCCTGACACACATCGATGGCGGGCCCACGGAGCGGCGTGGGGCGGGATGCTTTTTTGCTGTTGAGCCGGGCGATGGGAGTTTTGCGGAAGATTTTTGGGGAGTTTTAAAGGAAAGTTTGATAATTGATAATGTGTGTAACTGTAACTACATGATATACCGATGCACATTTTACAGTAGTCATCATCCAGCGATACACAAATTCCATCGAATTGTAATTCAAATTATATACTCAAATCAAACCAAGATGAGAAGCCAGTGGACCATTGGACCATTCCCTCTTGTAGGTATATAGGCTTCCCCTAACAGGAAGCCGCCTTTGCCCATGGCCTTGGCCTCAGGCCCAGTGTCCCCCTTGTCCCCTGGACGAGGACCTCTTAGAGCTCTACTGTGGATGTGGAAGCCACACCGTGGCACTGGCGCCATTCTTCCGTCAGGTCTGGGAGCTTGGCGGGTGATGCCCCCCGTGGTGACCCCCGGTGGTCTGTTTTGGGGGTTGGTTGTCAGCTGCTAAGGTGCTTTCGGTGGAGATCAATCGACATTTGGTGGAAGCAGCACAGCACCATGGCTCAGATCAAAGATGCTGGGGTGAGAATCCTGTAGCAATACATGTGTCAATCAAGGATTTGTCTTTGGAGATTTTTTTTGAAATTAAAGCCACATGAACCACCAGAGCTATGCTGTGAGTCACAACTATGGAGGCTGCGTGAGATCATGATCCCACCCCGATTCCACCGAGGCACAACGTGGCATTGAACGGTTTGAGCAACGTCACCGTCTTGCGAGCACCTTCGGAGGACTTTCCGAGTGGAACACCATGGCCATCCCTAAATGGATGCCGGATTCCTGAAATATCCAGTTTTAAATCCGTGGTCCTTTTTTCGCCAACCAATCCTTGAGCAGCCACGCTTATATAAATGTGACCAAATCAAATCTGTGTTTGTTTTCAGGTTACCAAGTCGCACCCACCAGCAGATTCAAGCAAATAAACCCATCATTTTTCACAGGACTTCTGCCGCCGCGTACTGCGCACGCGTAGCTATGAGCTTCGTGGTGCAGCAGCTGAGGCGGTGGGCGCCACTGAAACGGTGAAATTGAACTTCAGATGTACCGTGCCTCGGCTTTTTGTTGGGGGAAATATTCTGTAAAACCACCCAAAAAACCCAACATCCAAGTTTCAAGTGGCTGAAAAATGGGTGTTTCCAAAACTAGTAAATAGGGGTCCCCAAAATGGATGGTTTATAATGGAAAACCCTATTAAAATGGATGATTTGGGGGTACCACTATTTTCGGAAACATCCAAATAGTGAATCCTAGGCATTTTTAGAAGTCCCAAACCGGGTCCCCCAAGGTGGTCGACCCTCCTCGAGCTGGATTGGATCCGGTGACCTTGGAGGCGGTGTCAGGACCTTTAGCCTGATGCTGATAGCATGATGGCAATGGAAAAGAGTGCTGATTTGATATATACGGGGGTTTCCTAAAATGGTGGTACCCAACAACCATGGGTTTTCCTACTAACAATCATCATTTTGGGGTGTTTTGGGGGGTACCACCATTTAAGGAAACACCCATATGATGATATAACAATAGCCACTGGTAAATCTTGATTTGATGAATCTGAACTTTTATGAAAGCAATTTGGATATGAAGATCTTTGATTGGAAGAATATGGAGATGTCAGATATTAGGATGTGGCTCTGGTTGCGCGGCAAGGCTGTGTCATGTGACCTCAATAAACGTGACAAATGGCAGGATACGAGCATTTGCTCTACGTCTCCTGCAATCCTTTAGCCTTGAAGTCCAACCTGGAGGCTGGAGATGCAATTGTGAAAGTCCCTCCCCATGGTGAAGAAGACAAGAAAGCGTGTGCCTCAAAACTCAAAATAGAATATACTGTATGTGAATTTCAGATGTTTAGAGTTTTGAGAGCAAGGGGTAAAGGGTTTCATTTACTTATTGCAGTTAAGTCCGAAATGATGGGATATGTACTCACTTTCATCTCCTGCCATTGCTGCCCTTGCGTTCTGCATGGCTTTTGGAAAGGTCTTATTGAAGACTCACGACTTGTGTCGCCTGGTTCTCTTGGACCACTTTCCATTCTCAGCGCACGTTGAGATGGCAGTGTACCTCAAAAAGAAGACTGCATGAACTGGAAGAGAAGAATCTGAGGCAAGAGAGGTATAAATCTCCAGAGGTTCTTGCAGTGATGGCTGGTCTACATCCTTTCGCGAAGCTTGCTGGCTGAGCCGGGATTTAAAGATGGTGTCCTTGCACTTCGTGGATGAGGTTGTTGGCGAAGTGCAGCTACTTGGCAGGTGTATTTTCCTTGCATTTTTTCCGATACGGGAAGGCTTTGCGAGACATGTCAAATGAAAACGGACATGTTCGGAGTTTGGATATTGATTCAAGCACTCCACTCAGGCAGCGACATTAACAATGCGACACCCTTGAGCATCCGTGCAGAGATCATGGAATGTGAAGACCTGTGGTGCAGCTGATGTTTGGTCAAGGAAAACTTGGCAAGACCCGGACCTGGGGCCATGCAAGAGGTCCTAGATCTGTGACTTTTTGACCAACTACTCCAGTGAGACTGTTGTGTTACAAGGTGATCTTGCTTGTGAGGAAATCCATTGTAGCCCTTTTCACCATTTGTACGCAAGCTGGCTTGGAACGAGCCAAATTTTTCAGCTTTTGAAGCGAGATTTTGTTTGAAAAAAGTGGGTTTGCCGGGTGGTGTGACTTGGTGATTTGCAAACTTGGTCCAAACAGATTGATGATAGCTGAATTTAAGGTTGGCAAGGTGCCTAAAAATCAAACTCTACTCCACCAAACAGAAGCTGTATGGCTAAGATGACATGATGACAGGTATGGAGAGGTTGCAGGGTAAGGTTTGATCCTATACTATAGTTTGACAGGGTCTCTTTTGGTATAATGAGAGTATGAATCCTCCATTAATACCCACAGCAGAAATCTTCAATCATTTGAAAATATGAAATCCTACACACTTGGGCATAAGGTCTGCTAGATCCAGTCTAGCCCAACAGATTTGACAGGGTGGCAGAGAGAAGAAGCCAGAGGACTATGGTGCAGCTTGGCCAAATTGTATATGGAAATTTTGTATCAACGTCTCGCAGTTTGATTTGAAGCATCCGCTTCGGCTGAAGTGTCAGGTTTTTGAAGAGGTGTGTCTATTTTGCCCCCAGGTCGTTTGGAAACATCTTGACATTTTGAGGATTTTGTTGAAGCTCATGTATGCAAAGGTAGATACCTTGAAGATCACCGATGACGATGCCGCCTTCATCCTCGGGAAGGGAGGCAAAACCAAAGAAAAGTGCCTTCATGCAACAAGTTTTTTTGCCCCCAGGAAATGGATGGGATCGACCAACAATTTTTTCGATCATCAGCCACTGACTGTACCGGACCTATACCTGTGGTGTGACCCCCGTGAATGTTCTCTGTAAGGATTGCACGGGTCTCTGGAGCTGAGATTGAGCTCTTTGAGAGAGACCTGATTTTGGCCTCTTGGACTCAAAGCACAGCTATGAACAGCCCTTGTAGAGATGGTTCTTTCGGCTGGGTTTGGTGGCCCTCCAGTCCCCAATTTTCCATCAGGAGATCCGGGGTTCTAAGATCCAGCGCCGACGAGCCAAGAAGTATTGACACTTCGCTGCAGCAGAATTGAATTCAGGCCCCAAACTACCATAGCTACTGGGTAGAACCATATTAAAGCATGTGGAATGCATTTTGGGTGGTGCGGTGAAGCCAATTTGTTGAATGGATGAGGTTCAAATTTTCAAGGACGCCCATCCCTGTTTCCCATGTTGCATGGCAACTGACTGGTCTGCAGCAGTTCGTTGCGTTGCTGAGGTGAGGGGGTCATGGCACAACGCACAGGCCCAGTCAACATCACCGAAGAGCAGCTTGGCCAAAGGTTGAAATGACTCTACAGCCAAAACGTTTCCATGTCGTTGTAGGTGCTTCTTTTCGTGGCTCCTGATGGTGTTTGCATTCTTTTCTTGGATTTGGCGTTCTGGCTGCTGTTGTTGCGGGCACAATTGCGGTCGCTGTTGCTGCTGGTGGTTGTTGTTGTTGTTGTTGTTGTTGTTGTTGTTGTTGTTGTGGTTTTTCTTTTTCTTCTTTGTCTTCTATTTCTTCTCTTCTTCTTGTGCAAGGTATTCTGCTACACAGTGTGAAAGTGAAAAGTTCAGGTACGGTTTGGGAGCCCCTCAGCAACAAATATCCCTATCTCTGAGGTACAACGATGATGACCTCACGATGCTTATGGTACCGCAAGAGACGGTTGCCCGGCTGCATGCACTTGTCAAAGCAACTTCTATGGCCAGTGGGTCAATGGGTTTTCTCATTTTTATTGCCACTGGTCACTATAGATTTTACACCTAGCTGCTAGCTGGTCAGTTGTGGTATCAGAGAAGTGAAGCTATGCGGCAAGGAAGTGAGGGAATTCACCGAAAATGGTTGCAATACTGTTGATGGAAGAAATCGTGCACCACCTGGGATGTATATAATCCCTGTAAATGATGGGATATTCACCATATCAACTGGTGCAGGATTTCTTCCATCAACCGTAGGTTTTTGGGCATTCTCAACCTTCTGTAGTGGGGCGGCCGAGGTGGGCTTCGTGACAGGGCGCGCGGGCAACTTCCTTCGCACCATCGAGGAAGAGTGCCTTGTTTCCAACGGTTCTTGGAAGTTTATGATGAGACGGGAGAGATTAAAGGAGGAAGCGTAACATCAAGGAGATTTGATGAGGATTCTAATTGATTTGCGCAGGCAGATGAGGTATGATTAAAGGTGCTTGTGATGTGTTGCGACAACTGTTCGGACTGAAAGATGTTTTCGGCAGTCGATCTGGATGTGTAATGGCCAGCGGGAAATGAGGTGGGGAACCCTCATGTTCTTCTGCGAAGTGGGTTCTGGACGACGGGACAAGGTGCGTAGACTGCTTCATGGTGTGGTTCTGTTAAGGGGTTTGGCAAGGAGTGAGAGAAACAGACGTAGGAAAGACTACATAAAACTTGTGGACACCAGAATCACAAACCCACAGTTGCAGCACATAACTTCCCACTGTAGTCAGGGCAATTGCTAGATATAGCCATGAAGAGTGTGTATACACACTACACAAACAATTTAACAATACATACTGCATGTTCATGTAGTGTAGTACAAATCAATTTATCTTGCAACCAAAAGTTTCATTTGCACATTCACATGCATGTTCCGGAATTGGTCACTGCTGGACTCGCTGCCAGGACTACGAGAAGCTTGCGATCTTCGGCGACATCCGTGGACGCCGTGGCGCTGAGCTCAAGGTTCTAAGTGCCATCGAGACAAAGAGTCCAGGCGACGGACCCACGGCGTCACTCCCCCCTGCTGTTGAGAAGAGTGGATGGAGCATGGCTTTGAGAATTTGTAATATTCCACAGCTTTAGGGAAGGCCGGTGTAGCTGTTGCAGGCTACTTGCAAAAGATTAAAAACGAAGTGATCGACCGAGACAAGGGAAAGGATCCTGATGGTGCGAGTCCTGGAACAGATTTTGAGTCGATGTCGTAGTGGATGCGACTTGCATCCACCTGCAAATGTTCCCTGGAATTTTCTTTGTTGCAGTCTGAACTGACCTTTGTAAGCACGAATTAACAAATCAGTGAGGAATCAGATTGCTTATGTCCAACAAAAGCATTGGTTTGCGCATAGTGATCAGGCACCTGGTCCACTGATACCATGACCTTCCAGGTGGGTTTAAGAAAAATGGGATGAGGCTGCAATAAGAAAATCTGCAAGCAAAGAGTGCCAGTTCAGTTGAAACTCCATGATTTCATGGCAGAACCCCGCCAATGAATTTGTTCTTTCTGTGGATGATGTCTTGTTGATCTGTTTGCAAATGTATTGAAACAGACACACTATTTTACTCGTTGAAGGCAGGTGCGGCTTTGTATCCAAGTTGAGGGGCTTGTAAATGAAGCCAAGGCAAACAACACATGTTGAAGTCAATTGACAAACAAGTGGGAGGTGCTTGAAACATGCCAGACGGAAGAAGTGTGTGTAGAAATTGCAAGTTTTTCTAGCTTCGGGTGATTTCTGGTTTTCATTTGACTGGGCGGATTCAGATTCATTTCGTCTTGCCCACGAAGCTCGTCCTGTTTGTGCTTTCTGTGCTTGAAGAATTTCAGGACGATGAGCTCTCCTATGCCTTGGGCAAGCAGGGTGGCACACGGAAGAAGCTTGAGCGAGCATCAGGACTACTTGGGATGTAGACTTCAGCCGCCAGAACGGTTTGCCGTTACAGAACGTATATGATGAATAACTGCACTAACACCAGCTTTGTTGCAATGGCAGTGTCCTTCCACAGATTGTGCGTTATGCAGGATGCATCGTGCAGACTCTTGGCATCACATTTGTCAGTGTGAACTTAGTTGTCAACACCCTGAACCATTTGAAGTGTTCCAAGAATAGGCGACGCGGGTTTTCCTGTATCTCCCCAATACGGATCTTAAAAGTTTCAAATCGAAGCCCAGTTGTGTTGGGGAAAGACGCCGGACGAAGCACGAACACAAAAATCATTTCTGGCTCTTCCATGACCTGACTTTTGGAATCTTCAGTAATGCATGACGACTCCTTTTGCGGTACAACATCCCCAAAAGTCACGGCGGGTATTTCACCAGGATCATTATGGACGATGCCAGAAATTTCGTTTTCGAAGTTTGAACGTATGAGAATCTTTCCACCAGGATGAATCGCATTATCCGAGGTATGTGGGCCACACCTGTCTGTTCTCTGGCACCAGGGCAGAGCGTCGTCGTGCAAAGGATTACATGAAGTGACCTGGCAACATTGATGCTGCCAGTGCTCCAGTTACCTGTATATGAATTTAACATTTTTGACTCACAACACTATATAAACCATGATAAAACCATATCTTTGATCCTTTTATGTCTTGTTCTGGTCAGCCATGAATTCCGGTTTTCACGCGTTGATGAGTGGCTAAGGTGGCTCTTTGCCCAGTTGGAAGGTCCTGTCTATGTTGATGGCTGGGAGGATCGCGATGACTGCTGCCGCTCGCAAGAAAAATTTTGGGGAACGGGCTTAATTATCCTTGTGATTCACCTTGGGGTTTCCGATTTTGGGACCATAGCCATCTCTAGGGAGAATCTTAGGAACCGCTTGGAGTGGGGCGAGTGTTTTTTGTCAAAGACAACTGGAGAGCTTTTGACAAAAAACTCGTAGCTGAGCATTGGATTAAAGCATGGGCACCTACCTCCGCCGGCGGTGCAAGTTTCTGTGAACAATTGGTGCGAAAACAGGACCCAATGGACCAATGGATTTTTCATGATAAGTTGTGTCAGTGATTTGTGGTGTCCTTATGTCCCTCTCGTTCCTCCGAAACGGAGCTTAGGTGTTGTTCATGTCCGGTGCTTAGCTCCTCAGACTTCTGATTCAAACCTGGATGGGGGTGGGTGGCATCCAGGTGCCGAGCGACTGCATTGGTTACATCACCGGGAGCCGTCGTGCCACCTTGGGCCGAATGGAGGAAGAGTTCCTTGGCTGTTTCGAGACGACTCATACGAAAGTATACAGATCAACATTGTAGGAGTGTAGAATAAGGACATCTGTGGCAAACACTTTGTACAAGTTAGCCACTGTGATCATCTCGATTATTTGAAGGGTAACCGTAAATGTCTAATTACTGTATTTGGAGAAGTTCAAAGAATTGTGATGTGTGTGGAGAAGAACCTTTTTAAGCGTCAGCAGTACAAGGAGAGGGCTACTTCCAACATGTTTTGAACCTCAACAAGTGAAACCCATAGTGATTTTGTGAACATGGTTCAGGCATGTTCAGGCGCTAGTTCAAGCTGGCAAGTTTGATCTTTATGTTGATCAGAATATGAACATCCGATAGATCGTTCTGACGAGTCACCAACGCTTGAGGTGGGGAACACTCATGTTCTTCATGACCAAGGACGCATCACAGACGCTAAACATCCTTAAACCTCCAGACGGGACAGCCGTGCACCAGGACGGTGACAAAGGCGGCCGTGCAGGGCAGGCAGAAAAGCTCATCATTTGTGGAAATGAGAGAGGACGCCGAGGCGACCTAGTGGCACCTTTTGATGGACCATTGGACCATTGGGACTCCTCAATGTGTGTCCAAGTTAAGCAAGTCAGCGCGTCACTTGACAGGTGCAGAGCTGAAGTGCATGAATGAAATTGAAAAGAAGGCCAGCTGACCCGCTAGTTGCGAATGTGTCTGCTTTGATGCCTGATGTCTACTTGGAATGCTGGTCACTAACATGATAATCCTAGGATTCTTTTTCTGCAACAAATGCTTCAGTGAGAAATGCCAGAAGACTCCAGGAGATGGTTTGACAGTTTGTTGTAACTTGTTGTAAAGACCACCCTTTTGGAACTGCCAACCCAACATGCCATGATAAATCCAAACATCCACAGGCTCCAGGCCACTTTTCTCGTGGCCTTAGGCGTGGCCTGGGTGATGCTCAAGATTCGTTGAACTTGACAGTGATTCTTGTAGGGTCCAACTGGCCCAACTGGCCCAACAATCGCCGTTAGGAAGTTGAACCAGAATTTTTATGAATTTTTCATCTTTTTTTTTGCTGACTCCCCATCAAATGTGGCGTCCTGCTGCGGTAAAGTAGTAAACTGTTGTAACTGTTGTACGTGATTCTGTGATCGATTGACTTGTTGACTTATGGCCCTTGTTGCCAAAAGTCCATGAGCAGGCAGTCTGTAAGCATGACAAATCTGAGCAGAGGGCATACATGCAGTAAGAGGCATACAGTGGAAAGGCGCAGAACAAGCAGGATATGAAATTTATGATGAGCGATGATCAGTGACTTTGCTGACATATGACAACATTGTCATGTATGATGTTGTTTGATGTCAAAACATGTGATATTGACACGTATACATAACGCTGGCTGGATTATAATTTCATAACAGCAACGTCTCGGGTCACTCGAATTTATTCAACTGTTGGCCCATGGTACCTGCTACTGTCGCAGGGAGAAGTTTTCGGACTCGCGGGGGTTCGACACCGATCGCATGGCGGGGGGACCTCGGGGACCATGACTCAAAGGGAAGCATACGAATCCAGGCAACTGAAGTAATCTGAAGCAATTCACCCATGAAAATCTGTCTCTCTTTCTCTCCGCTTTCTCTTTCTGTCGTGGATTAGCGTCTGATTTTGCCACATGACGTGTTCAAAATGTTCTCTTGGCTTCCTCCTGGTTGCTGGAAACAAACAGGCGAACTTGTGTAGCACATGGACTTACTCTCGTCAATGGAGAGTTTCAAAGAATTTTGGCCATCATCCCGAGGCCGTCAAGGAAGATGAACTTAGCTATGTGATAGGGAAAGAAGCTGCCACTCAGAAGAAGATCGAGAAGGTGTGTCCCTGTATGTGCAGCAACTTTGGTATGTGCATGGTGATATATAGGGTAAGAGGTCAAATGTCGCAATGGAGGAGTTTAGATAGATCTTTGTCCCAGCAGTTCATACCCTGCTTTGCCTCGATACGAGTCTAACTCAGTGCATGGATGCCATGCCAGCAACAGCCGAATGACAAAGTCGTTCCTGCCTTCAATGATTCAAACATTCAGTGATGCTGCATCAAGCGCTGTCACCAGGCAGCAGGCTGTATTCTGCAGTTTGTGGGTCGCTACGCCTTCATGGCCGGAATTTTGAAGGACCTGAAAAAATCCTCCTGTCGCCATAGTTCAGCGTAAAAACGGTGGATGCGGAGCGCTGCCCCGGCTGCCTCCAGGAAAGGCGTCGTTGCAAGGAGTACATTGGTTGGCTTCTTCAGCAGCTGAAAGGTTCGGTCTCAGGGATGCTCAGAGTACTTGTGGGATGCAATTTTGAAGTCAAGGACTTGATGTCCCTGAGAAGTGCAAAGCACAATGATGAAGGGTCAAATTCAAACTTGTGCTTTTTGCTTGTGCAGGCAAACCATGGTCATTTGACGTCATTTGTAGGTTTTCTTCGAATTTGAGAAGAGTTTGAGGATTCTGCTTGCATGTCTCCCTTCGTCTTACTGGCTCCGGTCGAAAAGCTTGGCTAAACTGTTCTGGCATTGATCATCATTTCAATAAAAATCATCTTGGCCTAGCCCATGGCAGGTGCCGTAACAATCCCCGACGTGTCAGAGCGGGAAGACTGCACAGATCCTTGGACGTGAAGTCACACGCTCTCCTACACTTGGTCAAAATCTGATAGGGTTGTGGGCCTCTCATTCCACAACCTTTTGATGTTTGACTTTTTGGTAAGATCAACACCCCCCTTGGTCAAGCTCAGCAGATGTTGATTTTCTGATTGTGCCCAAGGAGATGCATATTCCTGCCAATTGTCGCAGCCTTGGTACGGAGATGCAGTTTCAGCAAGCAAGTCCAATGATACGGATGAGAAACCGATGGTTTGCCCTGCTTCAGATGGTTTGGTGCCGATTTCACATGGGGTTTGGGATGGATTTGTAGCTTTGAGACTACAGTCACGTTGCGTTGGTACCCTGAAAGATCGTAAAGATTGCTGACTTTGGAACTTAGGAGGAGATGCTCCGAGTACAATTATCTAATTATCAGCTTACTTGTGCTATAGTTGCACCTCAAATAGAACTCCTTTCCATTCCTTTCCTATGTGACTTTAGTGAAGGATGCTATCTCTGGTGTATCTTTGCCCAGGCAAAGGGTGGGTCACTGGGAATCGTGGGAGCGAGCTGCGGCGCATGGAACACGAGAACCTTGGCTTTCCGGTTGTAGTAATTTTAGAGGATGATGGATTAAATGAGGGATCAAAAATCAAAACCTGAGTTATTCAAAGCATAGTTAGAATGACAAAGCATCCCAGCATTGACCAACCGAAATCAACAGGCAGTGTCGTGTAATCCGATTATAAGAAGGGCTTTGAACACTTTTCAAATGCGGGAAAGTCCAAGCAAGCGTTCATATTATGATATGTACATTGTATATGTGATCTTTCGCATTGCATGTCGCATGCATATCCGAATCGTCATTTTCTTGTTAGTTGAGTTGACTGGGTTCATTTAATGGCATTTCTCCAAGTTCACTCTGGTGGACTCCCTATACTTCTTTTAGTCAGGGAGGATATCAGGGATATCAGATTCTTCAAGTCCAGATCCCTGCACAGCAAAACTATCTAAGCGCTTCTGGTGTGATTTGCTTTCTGGAAGAAATAGTTGGAAGACAGTCCAAGTTTTTGAACCGTTTCTGGCCAGTTCATAAGATTCCTTAAATCGATCTTCATGGGGGACATTGCAATTGTAATCCTATAAAGGTGTATATGTTCCATGTCCTGCCTGGACATACATACTCTTTATTTGATTCCATCAAAGCTAGGCTTCGGACAAAACATACCCCTCACTCTAATTCAACGAAATGACCGAAGTGATAAATATATCGGATTCATTTCTTGGGGTTTTACTGAGGACCGCCACCTACATGTTCATGGCCCTGGACGGTCGTGGCGATGAACGCCTTTGCATCTTCAGCCACGAAGTTGGTTCTAAAGTCAGCACCACTGGACGAATGGCTCCATGGCAGCATCAATTGGGAATCGCAAGAAACCCCACAAGTCCCCCAATTCAAAAAAATACAACCAAGAGTGACAATTTATGTTGCTTGCCATGATTTTAAAGGAGATGTGACTTCATGCTCCGTCGAATGTATTTGTTTTGAAGTTTGATTGGTTAAGTTATCCTCCCTGAAACTAACAGTTTGCACCTGAAAATAAGACCCTGCAAAAAGCAGATTCCTATTCAAAACCATTCATTTTTAGGTGCAAAGTGTTAGTTTCGGGGAGGGCAACCAACATCCCACCAACCGGCCAAGTTACCAGAAACTCTGTTGAGGCTGCAGAGCGTTTGGTCAACGAGCTCGTGCAGGACAGAGAGATGTTTTTTTTTTCTGATTCGATGAAAAAAAATCGATGGGTGGGTGGGCTGTGGGTTTAGTGAAATCGCGGTCTTTTAGATGTTTTTTGGTGAGTTACAAATGGTTACAACACAATTTCACGGGGTACTTTTCATGCCCATATCTTTTCCAGTTCTTTCAGATGTGTTTTCAGACCTTCAGAGAGATTCTAAGTTTGGATCATGGAATTGACTTGAAGCAAACCAAAAATGTGCGACACCACCAATGTGATGCAGCCCTCTCTCTACGTACTTATCAGGGATCACTCACCAAAATCCGACAGCATAAGAATCGGCAGAGTTTTCTTCGGGGTTTCTGGTGCACCAGAAAGTGCACCTGCTGTAGGCCAAGGCGTATAGGTCAATCTGATAAGATTGCCACTTTTTTAGACTTCAGATCCTCCGGAGCCGTCAACAAGTGGCTCAAAGTGGTCAAAGTGGTCAGCAGTGTTCATGGAAGGTAATCCGAGAATCGCGGTCAATGTCTGCTTGGCAAGTGGCGAAGCAAAAAGCGTGTGTGGTCCACGTGACGCCAGGGTTGGTGACCTACAAGTTGGTGCGCAGAAGTGTCTAGGGTAGCCTGGTCCTTCATTTTCTTTCCTTTTGCACAATCAGATTTGCTTCGCATGTTTCGTTCCCTGAGCATGTTACGATAGGGCTTCAGTCAGAAAGAAAGTGGACACGGTGACAAGATTTCACAAGTAGCTAGTCGACAATTCACCCCCAAGCATTCAAGTTCGAAGTTATCAACCGAAGCTTTTCAAACATCGAACCATCCTTCTTTTTAAATTCTGAATTTCGTTCAACAAACACTCAAAAATTGAAGGGTCCTTTCGTGTCGGAACTGCTGAATGCCAAAGGTGTGGCTTTTTGAGACTTTGCACTGTTGATGGACGTGTCCTTGATCCCGAGCAACATTTGTGTGACACTGGACTAAGAGATGGAGATACCATTAGTGCTATTGTGCAATTTGCCAGGTGGCTTGTCCAAACAAACGCCTTGAACATCTCCTCGGACTTACAGGGTCAAGAAACAGGGAAGACACAAACACCTTGATTTGGACTAATTAACGGCATCGAGTTGAACCGCGCCCTTTGCACAACTTATCAGCATAATTGAAGGCTTACTAAGGGTCGAACTCTCATTTCATAAGACAAGGTCAGCAACTTTTGTTTGTCGACACAAAAAACGAACTGACCACATGGTAGTTCACTTGTCAACATGAACCCTTTGAACAGGTTGAGTTCAACACGGCAAGCCAACGCCTTGTGGTGTCCTGGTGGTGATCGCGTTTTTATCTGTGGCCACCTCGATCATGGTGGTGGCCCTGCCTCTTGGGTCCACAAGAGGCTACAATTTAATGTGATAGACACTTGATGGATTTTGGAAAAAATTATGTCTGGGTGGTGGGTTGATTCCCAATTTGACTAGCATATTTTTCAGATGGGTTGAACCATCAACTAGATGTGTTTCAGGTTTGGTTTTATTTTCTTCAAATCTCTTACTCCACGAGTTCCGAACTTGATTTAATCATAGAGATGCACGAAGTATGCTTTTGCCCGCCGTTTGTTGCGAGAGTAACTTCAACAACCCAGGAAATCCATGCTGCAGACTATGCGTTTGCAGCACTGCTGGCAGATCGCACTGTAGTGACCTGGGGGCATTCTGGTTATGGTGGAAATTGCCAATCAGTGCAGTGGAGCAAGCCTCATGATGTACAACAAATTGTGGCTGCTGGACGTGCTTTTGCTGCAGTCCTTGCAGATGAAACGGTGGTCAGCTGGGGGTCTGCCCGCTTTGGAGGTGACTGCACCCCAGTGCGTGAAGATTTGAAGGGGGTGAAACAGATTCGGGCCAACGATAGTGCATTTGCTGCACTTTTGGCCAATGGAAAGGTTGTCACTTGGGGCTTTGCACCCTGGGGTGGCAACTCAGATGCAGTTCAATCCCAGTTGAGGAATGTGGTGCGAATCTATGGCAATAAATATGCATTTGCCGCAAAGCGCTCTGATGAAACGGTGATAACGTGGGGAGACCACGCGTATGGTGGAAGGAGCACGGCTGTCGAAACGTCCCTTCGCACTGTACAGGAGATTTACTCCACAGATCTGGCATTCGCTGCGGTCCTGGCAGATCGATCCTTGGTGACATGGGGTCATGCTGCGTGTGGTGGAAACGCCACTGCAGTTCAACCTCAGCTATACCATGTGAAGGAGGTTTACGCCACACGTTCTGCTTTTGCTGTGCTCCGATTTGATGGTTCGGTTGTGACATGGGGAGATACCGATGATGGTGGTGACAGTGCTTCGGTCCAGGGCAGACTTAGAAATGTGCAACACATTGAAGCCAATGATCATGCGTTCGCAGCAATCTTGGGCAACAGAACAGTTGTTACTTGGGGTGACCGTCGCTTTGGAGGAGACTGTAGTAAAGTTCAAGACAAGCTCCGCAATGTGCAGCAAATCTATCCCACACTTTTTGCCTTTGCTGCAGTTCTTTCAGATGGGGGAGTGGTCACATGGGGAGATCAGGGTGAGGGCAGTGATTTAGAAAGTTTGTTTGAGTGTGTGCACAAGGGAGCTCCAGTTTCACCAACACCTTGCTAGGATAGTCTAGAAGGTTCGTAGCCAATGATGGATCAATTCGCAACCAAGCTTCTTTCAATGCAGAAGAAAAACGTGTGGCGCGAGGGTCAGCGGATCCCACTAACATCAGCATCTGTGGCATGGCCAACCTTAACATCATCTTCAGTGCTTCAGAGAGAGTGGCATGGTTACAGTGGCTGTTTTGTGCTTTCGAAATTCTCAACTCATCATGCCATGTAGGGCCATATGGGTGTTTCCAAAAATAGGAATACCCCCAAATCATCCATTGAAATAGGGTTTTCCATTATTTTCACCATCCATTTTGTGGTACCCCTATTTTTTGGAAACACCCATATGGGGGGCCATGTAGGGACTGACCCGACCCGAAAAGTGGATAACTTTGATGATAGGAAAAGTTGCGCGGCGACGACCGGAGCGACTCCCGGGGCCGTTCACCGCCCCGGCGTCGCTGGGGTTCCCGGTGGGGGTGTGGGTCGACGAACGGAGCCGTTTTGATATCAACTTTGGATGGGTGATGATGGGTGGTTTCTGATGCTTTCTGATGGTTTCTCATGGTTTTTAGTTGCACAGTCCAAGAGATCTGACTTGCTTTGCTGTTGACAGTGCAAGAATCTTGCACCACTTGACAAGAGAAAATTTATTATCGAACATTTGAGGGTTTGATTTTGCTGAAATTTTAAACTAAACCACGAGTGGCTCTGGGTGGATGTCCCAAAGTTGACCCTGATGCGATTGCATGGGTCAATTTTTGAGTTTAATCCTTGAAGTAACCATTGACTTTTGCATGATATCTTCCTTACCCAACGAGGACTCCACAATCAATAGCCTGTATGCCTGAGGTTCCGACTCGCGTCGGCGTTCACCGTACAGGGCCTTAGGATGCAAGCAGTGCTTGTAAGTCAGTGATACTCAAGGTAGGTGGTGAATGAAATTTAAGCAGTTATCTTGGCTAAGATGCCAAAAACGGGAACCTCCACTTTTTGACTTGCTATCTGTTTCAGATTGATCTTCTCCAAACACTTGCATCGATTTTGTCGACTTGATGTTTTCAGTGGATACAGTACCATGAGACAAAAAGGCTCAATTTTTCATCTAGGGCCTGCCTGGGTTCGTTTGACCCCATTTGCTACACTTCCAACTTCACGATTCAAGGTTTTACTTGGTTGAAGATCAGCTATGGACTCAGGCCGCGCTCGCCGCCGCGACGCTCGCCGTCCTATCGGGGCGGCCGGCGTCGTGACTCCCGGGCACGCAATGACTCCCGGCGTCGATGAAAGGCCTGGGGTAGTTTGGTTTGTTGGAGCCACAACCACGTGTTTAAGAACAATTCCCATGCAACACAGGCCCAAGAAAACAGTTCAAGTTCGCATCTTTTGGAACATTTTGGAAAATTTCAAATGCGTACCAAGAACAGAACTAGTAGAATCTTGGCAGATTTTTTTGAAAGACTTGGTTTCTTGTTATGCAGTGCCTGTTTTGGAAGGGGAAGTTAATGAAATTTACATGAATTTACACTGTAAAGATGGCATCTAGTCAAATTTCCATTCATCGAGGTCTTGTTTGAGCGATCTTAGTTGAAGAGGTGTGCGTCCTGGGTGGACATCGCAACGAGCGTTGAGGTGTGCATGGATGTGCATTGTGGGAAGGGTGTGATGACTTGTTTCCGGACCTATAGGTACCTTTTGACGTATAGAAAGGGAGGCACTTTCGCAGCTGGACCCCAAAGTGTAGACTTATTAAATATGCCTAGCTTACGGCCAGCTTTCTACTTCTTTGCAAGCATGTTGTTGTTTTTGGATTTTTGTTCTACCTGCCTGCATTGGAGGCAGACATCAATTGTTCCCTTTCCGATGCGGAAAGCAATGAATCATGCCTCAGCCAAAGGTGTGACAGGTGTATCACGTGGTGAAAAAAGTCAGTCCTGCAGCGCTGCTTGATCTGGATGTCACGAAAGCATTTGCCAAATTGAAGGGAAAGAGGGACGCCTAAATGATGAAATACTGATATTTTTTGACGAATGAGGACCCACACATGCTTCGATTCCATAGAAGCATCAGCCATTTTGTAGAGTACTGTAGGCTTTCGTCATCTTTCATTTGAGGAACTTCTTGCTGGATGGTGACACTTTGGGGGGAATGGTCGGTGCATAACCGTCAAGACATTCAGCTCAAGTTGCTACCGACATTGGGCCACGCACCGCCTCACGATGCAGCTTGCCACGATGCCAGTGACCCCTTTGGGGCGGAGGAGAGAATCAGTCATCAAAACATGCACCTGTCACCATGCACCTATTCAGCTCTTTTCCGGTGCTCGGATTAATTGAGCATGCTTGACGGCAGGTTGTCCCGTTGAAGTCATGTTCGGTCATGTTAGTTTGCAGCAGACCAAGTGAAATCATTCAAGATCCTATGAGCTTGATTGAACTTTTATCACATCCTCAGCCCAGTTTGTCCTACCAGGATGCAGTACTTTGAATCCCATGATGTGATTACTTCAACTCCAACCACAGAAGCCCGCAGCAGTGGCAATCCGATCTCTATGGCCGTTCCACGCCAATCAGAGCCTGGGCCAAAAATTGGATGTTGCAGCATATGATATCGATGTTTCTCCGTATTACCCACTTTATTTGTGTGAAACGCCAAGATGTGGCAGTGCCAAGTATGGAAAACTCGCTTGCAATTCATGACATAGTTGCAACACCTTAGTGCTTTATAATTTTGCGCTGGACTCCATGGATTTTTAGTGATGAAACACCATGTTGGAGGGTCCAGACGACTTCAACCTTGGTGTTTCCACACCAAGGTGCCACAGTCCCATCCCTCAGAGCCTTGCACTCCACCCCTGGACGCTCGATGGAAGACTTTTGCATGCAGCACACTGGTGGGAGGTAGCTGAATTTTGGTTTCTGAAGATGTGCATTCGAGGATGGTGCAACCGGGCATCATATCTCGTATCATATCCCCTCCATGCAGATTTTGGGATGCTGTTAGGTAGCTGCAGGTAGCTTTGTACAAACAGGTACGAGCCCTGTCTCCTGGCGTCCACTCATTTCTTAAGAGCAGCTAAGGTAGAAAACGCACCATTGCCACAAGCATCCACTTCGCTTCCATCTCAGCCTTCTGGCGTCGCAAAATACGTCCCTTGGCGGAGCCGTTTGAGATAGGGAATGCATGAATTGTGTTGAATATGTGTACATGATATTAATATCATATATGATCCGATCATGTAGGTTCCTGGTTGGTACTTAGTGGATACATAGACTTTTGATACTGTGCAGAACAAGTTGTGGATGAACAATTAATGTTTCTTACTGACCAGTTGTGGTATGTTTTTTAAGGAGTCCCGAGATGCTCACGGTCGAGTTTGGGGCGTTCCCAATGCGGGTGGCCGTGGGCAATGTCTCGATTGTCCCAAGAAGGCAGGGCGTCAGTGACAGGTGTAAAAACATGGAAACAAAGCTTTTCTCTTTTGTTGATGGCATTGATGGCCACGGGTTTTATACAATACTTGAGCCATCAAGTATGTATGCTTCCTTGTTGAAGTTGCCACCGAGAAGTTCCAGTTTTTTTTGATATCCGATTATTGTTATTCCTTGATCTGAGTTTTAATGTGTTCTTTCAACATAAATGATGCAACGATGCTGCTGCATATGAGCTTACGATATTCAAAAGGCAGACAAGGATGGGCTTTGGAACGCAAAGAATTAGATCCGTGTCCAGGGAGATACATCGATGAATGATGATGCACATATATATGTATTCATTTAAATACACATAGAGATCATAGAGTATCTATAAACACTTATATCACACACGCAATTATACGTGTATCCTATTGTTTTTGTATTTTGTAGGGGTGTGGATGTTGGTGCATACTCATATAGAACTTAGGCTCGTTCGACATAGCGAAACAAGGCCTTGTTGCCAAGCACGCGATGTGGAGAGTGCCAACTTCGTTCCTCGGCGACATCGTTGTCCATGTTTGAAGTTTGTCCGTGGGAAACCCCAAATTCTATGCCCACTTTCGTTTGTGTTGAGGTTTGGCACAGGGTTCTCCGATGGTTGACCTGGCGCAGTTCCGAGCAAGACTGGACCGAGCAGCCCAGAGATGTCGTCACAAAGAGGCCAAGTGGAGTTGTCCCACAAGGAAGGGATGTTGTTGATGGTGCTACACGGTGCTAGACGGTGGTTCCTTCAGAGTTTCATGGATGATCAAGTGGAGATGATCACATATTGGATGGAAATTATAGGAAACAAATGCACTATTCACCATGCCTTGTGCAGGTGGCAGTGCGTTTGGAGACCCTTTATCAGAAACTGCAAAATGGTCAAGTCCCAGACTCCATGCAGCAGAAGTTGTGCCTCGATTAGCAATCCATGTAGGGTCGAAGACTACCAAGTGTATATCCTTCATAGATCTTAAGCTACCCCAAAGGAAGATTTGACCTTTTCCCAAGATAGATATATATCTTATCAGAGCATACTGGAGTGTCCGTTAATGATTAATATACACAGGATATCTTAATCACTTCCAACTTGTACCCACAAGGTCCTTATATTTGTGATATCCATGTGGTTTTCGAAGTTCCCGCTTGTTGCCCTTTCCCAGGCGTCGCTTTGTGGAGCTTCTGGAGAGTGACGAGCGAAACGAAGGGCAGAAGGTGCTGAAGGAGACTTTGGTGAATATTGTAATGCTATATAATGATGTCATACCTTTAAATCACATTCCGAATGTCGATGGGCATTTTTTTGTTAGTAGTAGTACTAGTATATAGTAGATATATTTGTAGCGTCCTATGCACTTATAATGTTCATGTTCGTATATGAAGGTTGTATGCGCACTCGTATGTGTATAATTGAGTACACAGGCATATATGAAAATACAGCAGTGTGTGCATGATATATATATGTACAAACGCCCTCGGTGTTAAACATGAATGCACTCCTTTGATACCACAGCTCGGGCTTAAGGGTGAATGTGGGGTCACGTTCCAACGTGTGCGTGTCCCATCTGTCGATCCTTTGCTAGAGTTTTCTCAGTGATCCACTACGGTTCTTCCTTCGAGGGCTTTGTCCAACTCGTGGGGGATCGAGTGAGGATCTTTGAGAGCGAGGTGCGTGATCTCTTATCTCAGGTGGAAGGGAGGAGCATTGTAGGCCTTCCCAGTGGATCCAGTGTGGTACCTCCGGGTGCCGTCTTATCCCCTCCTCCCAAACAAGTTCCTGCAGGGGAGGCAGGGAAAGCAAGGGAGGCGGAGTCTCCCAGGATTGGCGGGGTAAATCCCCCTGGTGTGGAACCTAAAGCTAAACCAGGAGTGAAGTTTGGTGCAGCTGAGCCACAGGAGTTCAAGGAGATCGCAGTAAAGAAAGAAGCATCAGAGGAAGAGGAGAAGCCAGCCGAGAACACACCCAGTAAAGAGAAGAAGGAAAAGAAAGAAAGAGGAGAAAAGAAGAAGAAGAGGAGTCGTAGTAGAAAACGTAGGAAGTCATCGGAAGAAAGATCGAGAAAAGAAGAAAAAGTACATAAGAAGAGGAGGATTGAAGACAGCGAAGCAGATAAGGAGGAGCGTAAAAGGGAGAAGGAGGACTCTCCCAGAAGGCCAGAAGGAAAGGAGCGTAAGACTAGAGAGCGAGAGGAAGGACCAGAAGCAAAGGAAGGCGGAGGCAGCAGTTCGGCTTGGAGGCCGGAACCTTCAAGTGGAGCGGTTGCAAGCAGCAGAGAGCAGCGGTTCAGTCCGCGCCCTGCCTGCACAGGGTGGTACCAACCTAGAGGAGAAAGACCGCAGCAAGGAGACAAACCTCCCCAAGGGAAAGGCTGGCAAGGGAGGATCCCTTATAGTGATCACCCCCGGTGGAGTGAGGGAAAGAATAAAGGTGTCACAAAGAGAGCAAAGCAGGAGAGGTACCATCGTAGGTACCGTTAGGCCCTGTCATAGGAGCAATGGCGCCTAAGAGGCGTCCAGCGGCTGCTGCTGTGGGGTTGCGTGGAGCTCGAGTTAGGAGAAGGCCAGCGGCAGCAGTGTTTCCGGTGGTAGACCGGCCTCTTGAACTATGCAAGCTGGGGCTGGAGG
>DF243682.1:0-34531 GCA_000507305.1 Breviolum minutum Mf 1.05b.01 | reverse complement strand
TTCCGTAGCACTTTGAACACGAGTTACATTAGGTTTGGACATGTGTAAAGTATGTACCGAAGCAATCCATTGCGTATCAAGCCCTCTTCTAGCCTTTTGAAGATGAAGCCCCCTTCAAGCCCCCTTCTCCTTTCGTTTGTTCTCTCTTCTCTCCTCGAGTACCTCGGAGTCCGACGGTCAGCTTAGCAGTCCGCAGCCGCGTCCTTCGTTGCGGGATCCTTTGCTCGTCCGTCTTCTCCTTGTACTCCTCTCGCAGTACCTCCCTCCCGTGTCTCTGCTCCGATACGGTATGGTTAAGCCCCCTTGAAGCCGCTCTTCAGCGCTGAAGGCTTCAAGCCCCCTTCAAGCCCCCTTCCCCTTGAAGCCCCCTTCAAGCCGCCTTGAAGCCTTCCGAAGGTGAAGCCCCCTTCAAACCCCCTTCAAGCCCCTTTGAAGCCTTCCGAAGTGAAGCCCTCTTCAAGACACTTTCAAACCCCCTTGAAGCCTCCTTCAAGCCTCTTTCAAGCCCCCTTGAAACCGCTTTCAAGCCCCCTTCTACTTTTGAAACCTTCCGAAGGTGAAGCCCTCTTCAAGCCCTTTTCAAGCCCCCTTAAGTGAAGTTCTTTCAAGCCTTCGTGAAGGGTACCTCCAAAAGGTGCTTCGCTGAAGGTGAAGCCGCCTTCGTCACTGAAGGGTGCCCTTCCTGAAGGTCCACGGAACCTTCCTGCTCTTTCCCATGTCATGCTGTGTGAGGCTACACCAAGCAACTGTCATGACTACCGACTGAGGATACAAACAAAATTATGTTCTCTGTATCCCGGGTTTACAGCCTAAGGCAGGACAGGCTTTCATGTCGGGCCTCTAGCTGGCGCAACAATTGGTGCCTCTAACCGAAAATGTCAGCAAGTGGGGAATGGACTAATCAGAGTGCCAGCAGTTAGCCCCGGCATCCCTGCCTCCCGGAGTGTTGGCTTTCAACAGTTTTGTGATGGACCGTACGGACCTCCGAGTTTTTTTTTTTCGAATGCTGCATGGCTCAACGAAGGTCGTTGTCCGGGCGGTCGCCCTTCTGTCAGCGAAAACTAAGTAGGTCGCAAGTTTATTGGTAATCAGTTTCCATGTAACCAACAAACACCAAACAAACAACGCAAAACATCCAAATAAAAAACCCATCACAATGCAGTCTCCCAGAGAGTGCAGGGCAATAGGTGAAGCCTGTTTTTCGGACAGTTAGATCAAGGGCTAATTGGCAACGCCGAGAGCACGCATGTCAACCGTCCGAAGGGGAAGGCTTTGCTGTTTTTAGGGCTTGGAAGATGCTGCAAATTTGTCACGTCAAACAAGTAAAAAGTTGACCAGACGCGACGAGTATGCTCAGCCAGTTGAACTTGGTGAAAAGTGGCTTGAAGCATATGTTGGTGTGAAAAGTTGAAAGTTGCATGGATGTAGTACGGAACTTCCGGGGGACTCCACTGGGCGAGATAGCTTCGATACGAGAGTCCATTCAATTGCAGGCGGCCCGGTGTCACCTTCGGAACCATGTCAAACTGTTTGACAGCGTTTCCATTGCCGCCTGATCCAGTATGCATCTGGTCCCTTATAAAGACTTTCAAGCCAACGAGACACTCGTATGTGTGAAAGTTAGGTCTAGAAGGTGTAGATCTCCTTGATGATGGAGTAAAGGAGTGCTGACCTGGTGTTTCTTTGTTTTTGTTTGTTTGGGAGAGAATAGACAGCCACTGTGTTTGCTTTGAAGAGAACCAGTTTAGGTTCTGTTTTAGTCTGCGTAGCTCCGTGTTTAGAAGAGAGTTTGCTGAGTTTAGCAAAGCTTAGACTTGAGGAAGTCTTGAAGAGTTTCACTGAGCACACTAAATGTGTGGATGTTTGGCTCAAGAACGACAGTGAAAAAGGTCCGTAATCCTCTTATTACGTGGTTTTCACATGGTAGCGGAGCTATCTTAGCTCCAGAGCCTTTGGGGAGAGTTCCTTTTTCTACTACAAGAGTGTTTGAGACTTTGTTTCTTTGGAACTGAAAGAATGAGACGTGGTCGAGATCCCAGCAGAACACCTAGTAGGCCAAGGAGGCCTGTGTGGGACAATCCAAGAGGACAGTTGCCTGGAATCTCTACAGTGGGAATCTCTATGGAGGTTCAGCTCAAGGAGTGAGTGGAACTAGTTCTGGAAGCGCAGCTGTGACTGGAGAATCATCATCTGGAGGGCGTAGTCTTCCCGTGGATGTGTTTGGAAATGGCTCAGGAGGAGCCTCTTTAGGTGGACAGGTAAGTGCCTGTGCTGGTGGAGAAAGACCTAGCTTGTTTTCAGATTCAGGAAATCGTCTTCCCGTTTCCAATCCTTTTGTAACGGCCTTCGCATCACTTGGTCCAGCCGAACGGTATGAAGCTCAGTTTATGGGGGCTTCTGAATTTCTGAATAGAAGGTTGAATGAAGAATTTCAGAGAGCTTTTGAAGCAGGGATACCTTCTTCTGCACTTTATCCATCTCCTGAGACATATCATATCGGTACTCCAAGTGACCAGACGACTTCAGAAGGTTTTCGAAGTATAGTATCTCAGAGAACTCCATCAGTTCATTCTCATCCCACATCATCACCAGTTTCGTTTGGGCTTTCGACCCCAGTTCCAGTCTGCAAGTGCAGCACCTGCGGGATTGCAGAGCTCTCCAGGAGGGATGTCTGATGTTGGAAGTACTTTGACACCGCCAGGACTTCCTTTGAGGGATCCTCCCAGGATGGCAGGATCTTATGGGGTATCTTTGAATGACCCAGTTTTTGGAATTTCTTCTGGAAGTATTCCTTGTGAGAATCCAGGTCAGAGACCTATACCAGCCCAAGCTCCGATTCCACCTCCACCTCCACAACAAGGAGTTGGAGATCCAGTCGCACAGCTACTTGTGGGTCAGGGTGCAATGAGCCATCTTTTGATTCAAATGGCACAGGAAATGAATCGTAGGAATGTAGGACAAGGAGCTGGTGATCCATCACAATCAAGTGGACAAGGTAGTACCTCCGGAGGGAGAAAAGAAATGAAGATGGATGAAAAATGGATCCCATCGATGCCCATAGCATCTTGGAAGAATTGGACATCGAGAGGAAAGGAATTATCAGGATTCAAGAGTTGGTTGGAACAGTTTTCAGGTTGGCTATGCCTGATTCATGATGCCTATATGGACCAGAACTTAGGGAAGCCATCAACTCAGCAGATCCGATTCGATCCTTTAAGGACCATGATCAGACCATGAGAAGTAAGAGACTTTTTCATTTGCTTCAGCAGAACTTCACAGGATACAGCAAGATTGAGAACTTGATCAAGAGCCAAATCTCGGCTTTGGGCATCACTGAGTCGAATGGTTTTGAGCTTCTTCGTTTGATCAGGAAAGAGTTTTCTCTACTTTCACGATCAGAAGCTTTAGGGTACCGTGATCAGTGCATCAGGTTTCGAGTGAAGAAGTCAGATCATTTGCCAGACATCGTGAGAGAAGTGCAGACAGAGATTGAATCTTTTCATTCAATGTAGGAAGCTTCTGTGATTGCAGCCCAGCTGCAAGATGTCCGCATTAGTGAAGGTGATGAGTATTTGTTGTGTATGAGAAATCTTTGCATCAGAATGCCACGACAGTGCATCAACTTTTCGTTGGAGTTCAGGATTATTATATCAGAACCAGAGTTCACGGTGACATGGGTTCGATTCATGTGATACAGCCTGTGGTGAAGCCAGATGTCAAGGACAAGACTTGCTACAACTGTGGAAAGAAGGGCCATTTGGCTGAGAATTGTCCAGAACCCAAGAAGTGCAGCCATTGTGGCAAGAAGGGTCATTTAGCAAAAGATTGCTGGGAGAAGCATCCTGATAAGAAGCCAACGGCTAAACCAAAAGCCAAAGCTCAACCTACCAAGCCTGGTGGAAGAGGCAAAGGTAGGGGAAAAGGTGGAAGAAAGACGAAAGGAAGAGGAAGAGGAAACAAGTTTCGAGGAGTTGATGGTGAAGAAGAACAAGATAACCAAGAATATGATGACGAATATGAAGATGAAGACCAGGGTGAGGATCACCCAGAACCAGAAGCTGATCCAAGTGCTGGAGGATCTGTCAAGCAGATTCATGAGCAGATTACCATGTGCGTGAAAGAAGTGGAATCCGGAACTTCGAGAAATGAGCGGCCCGTAGTTGAGAATGAGTCTCATCGTGTCGATGAAATCAATTTGTTTGCGAAATTTCAATCGATAGGTGTAGGGGACCCTCGTCGTAGATGGCTTGTGGACAGTGGAGCCACATGTCACATCATTGCAGAGCGGTGGCTGTCTAACTATAAGATTGTTTACCGTTATGAAGTCGGCATTCCTGTCTTGAAGGGAGCAGGTGACAACGTGTTACCAACACGAGGCATGGTTGATTTGGAATGCAAGGTAGGTCAAACCAAAGTTGTCATGAGAAAGGTTGTCATTTGTGCTTTGGACATCAACGTTCTGAGTTCGTATTCTTTGCATGAGCAGGGGTGGGAAACACGTTTGGGTACTTTGAAGGTCAGTGGCCTGTATCATAAGAAAGTCAAATTTCCTTTGAAGATTTCAGATCGAGCTTGGTGGTTGGAAGTTCAGGTTTTGAAGTCTCATGGAAATAAATCACGTAGGAGAAATGACAAAGGACCTCAAGACATGGAGATAGATTGCATCAAGAATGTGACTACAGACTTGTCAGCTAAGGCCTGTCAAACCAAGGATGTTGTGACTGAGGTTGCTCATCCACTTTCTTCGGCCAAGATCTCGGAGCCATGTGTTTCAGACTCACCTGCGGAGACTAAGGTATCTTCAATTCCACATGTTTCTTTGGAAGAGAATGGTGGAAGATTTCAGAACATGAGGAAAGAGTGTCGTATCAAGACTTTTGATGGTTTAGGACCCTTTTCCTATGTTTGTCGCATGATTAAATATGAGCCCAATACCAACACAACAGAGATTGGCACGAGTGAGACTGTTGCTTCATCTGTTGCTTTGTCTGAACCTCAGTTGGAACATGCAGAAAGCACTTTGACTGAAGAGTTCATTGAAGGTCGTCATTTTGTATGTGCCATTGATGAAGTGAATCATGAGCATGTCAGGGGTTTTCCAGTGCAGATTGATTTGGAAGGACCACCAAATGATGATGACGAGGATAGTGGGTATGTGCCAACACCTGAGCACGAAAGGGATGAAGCCATGCCCTCAGATTTGGGAGAAAGGAAAGAAGTTATTCCACAAGAATCAGATTTTTCAGAAGACTTTGAAGAGCCCCAGTTGCTGGGTAGCCTTTTGCGGCAACACGAAGCCCGTGGCCATTGGCCGTACGACAAAGGTTGCGACTCTTGTGTACAGGCTCGTGGCAGGACTCCTGCCAGGAGACGTCGTCATGAAGGAGGAGATGATCAAAGTCCTGCACTTACCTCCATGGCAGCAGACTTTACATTTATTGCTGGCAAGTATTGGAGAATTCTTGTTATCTTGATGATCCACACTGGTATGATGGGAATGGTAGTCATCACTGGAGATCCTGAAAATGATATCAAATCAATTGCTTCAGTTTTGAATGAGATTGGAGTAGGTGGTTTGAACATCGAAGTGGCTACTGACAATGAGGGATACTTGAAGGACTTGGTGGCCAAGGGACTGGCTCAGTCCAACATGCGATCCTTTCACTAGAGGAACATCAGTGAATACAGGCCCCAGGGGATTGAGAGAGCTGTGGGTATTGCAAAAGAAGGCATTTACACCAATTGGCTTGCATTTGAAGAGCATTGTCAGTGTAGGATTGCTTTAGAATCTCCTTTGCTTGGATATTTGGTAGGATATGTGTATCGTACTTTTGATATCTTTTGTGAACAGCGTCAGAGTGGGACTCCTTTGGAAAAGATGCGTGGAGCATGTGGAGGCCAGAAGCCGTCTTCACATCCTTTTGGTATGATTGGATTTGTCAAACCTGTTCTTTTGGATTCTTGGAAGGGTCATAAGATGGTTTTGAGTGTATATCTTGGCATGAGGTATGTCACTGGAGGAGGGGTTTTAGCCTTTCCACTCAATCAAGATGCAAATGGCCACCGAGAAGTCATTAGAGGACATTCATTTAGAGCTCCAGAGGGAGTTCAATATGACATCAACTCTGTTTGGCCACTTTTGAGTGGGGTAAAGCCCAATGATCCAAATGTTGCACCACCTTTTGTTGATCCAAGAGAAGTTTTGGAAGGTGAACCTCAGGTTGAAGAAGGGGTTTTTGATGACATGCCAGCTGTACCAGCTCCATCACGTCCTGAAAGTGTTCCAGCAGAAGCTGAAGAAGTGCCAGCAGCAGGGAACTTGGAAGATGAAACCATGGATGTTGATTTGAGAGGTGATGAAGATGATGATGACATGGAACTTGGAATGATTGAACGTCTTGATCACTGCATCCATTGGTATCATCAAGATGTTTGGAACGAGTTTGCATCTCAAGAAACTTGCATGGAGGTTGGCTCAAAGGGAACCGTGTTTTCAGAGATGTTTGGTGGAATTAAGATTGAAGTTGAAGTTCCACTGGAGGTCAATGATGAATTGACTGGTTTGCCTTTGAATCACGAGCAAGTTGTTGAAGGGATGAAGACTGAAGTGAAACAACTTGAGACTTTGAAAGTTGGTAGGAACATGACTGAAAGTGAAGCACGAAAGATTTCTCGAGAAAAAGGCGCAAAGATCCTCACAAGTCGATGGGTTTTGACCCAAAAGACACCGTCTTTGGCCAGATGCCGTCTGGTTGTCCGAGACTTCGCCTCGGGCGCCGAGAGCGCATTTAGGTCGGGAATATATGCCCCCACCTCATCACTCGATTCTTTGAGGTGTGTTTTGGCCTTGGCCTCGTTGTGGGATTTGTGGCTAGTCACGTCGGACGTGTCGACTGCCTTTATGTACGCTGAAGTCGAGGAAGATGCTTGTGATTTGGTTTTGTTGCCATCCAACATCTCCTACAAAGGAGAAAGAGTTGTTTGCCTTCTTTTCAAGGCAATGAATGGATTGCGTAGAGCACCTCTGTTGTGGTTCTATCAGCTACAGAGGACAGTTTATTCTTTAGGAGGAGAAGACACTTTTGAAAGTACCTTGTTTCGATTGTCTACTAAACGAGGGCTCGTCTTGATTTTGGTGTATGTTGATGACTTGCTGATAGCAGCACAAGATCAAGAAGAAGGAGAAGCCTTTCTTTCAAAGCTCCAAGCTATTTGGAAAATGAAGGTGACTGGAAGAATTCTGTGTCGTAAGAAAGGAGCATTGGAATTTCTTGGTAGGACGATTTATCGTTCCAAGGATGGTGAATCAGCATTGTACTTTGGAGTGAATCGTCAGTACATGACTTCAATTTTCGAGAGTTGGGGCGAGTCTGTGAAGATAGGAGGAACAGGCATTATGCCCAAGTTGGAAGATTTGCACAAGGAAGCTGTCAAGAAATTTGGTGAAGAGCCGTTGACGGGTGCAGCTGAGCAGCGTTATAGAAGAGTTCTTGGCCAACTTGCGTGGGCAGCACTTTCAAGGGCAGATCTCTCTTTTCCAATTTCGTTTCTGTCTCGTTTTCAGGCGAAACCTAATCCTGCGGCTGAACATTGCATGAGGACATTTTTGAAGTGGTTAGTCATGCATCTTCATTTTGTGCAAAGAATGCCCGCACCTCAGTGTCCTTATGTTGGAGAGCCAAAGGAAGTCATTTCATTTTGTGATGCCTCTTGGGGTTTGGATTCAGTTTCTGGAGCCATCATTATCTACAAGGGGTGTTGCATGAAATTCTTTTCGAGGAAGCAGGAGGTTCCAGCTTTATCGTCTGCTGAGGCTGAAATCATTTCCATTGTTGAAACAGCCAAAGAAATGGTGTCCATTGGAATGTTGTTGCAAACAGTGATTCAGGGAATTCCCCTTGATCCTTTAGGTATGCCTCAACAAACCATAGGAGAAATGGGTCTTAGGATGTTCAATGATGCTAAAGCAGCCATCAGTATGGGGAAGATGGACGGTTTGCTTCGTCGAGTCAGGCACTTAGAGTTGCGTGTGAAGTATTGTCAACATTTGCACAAAACTCGCAAGTTGTCTATCACGCATTGGAAGGGTGAAGAGAACCCATCAGACGGCTTAACCAAGTCTCTCAGACCTTTGAGTTTGTGGACCAATTTGGTTGAAGCAGTGGGATTGGTCCCAGGACCAACAGATCAAGGATCCAATTGGATCAGAAACTACTTGAACTTGATTCAACAAGAGAATGATTTGGATACCTTTCTGGCCCTGCCACTCGTGGCATCCAAGAAGGGGATAAGCAGGTGAATTTTGTTGAATTTCAAGACCTTCTGGCCCTGCCATTCGTGGTATCCAAGAAGGGGAGTAAGTTTCAAAGACCTTCTTGCCCTGCCCTTCGTGGGTATCCAAGAAGGGAAATCATCTTTTGCAGTTCATGATATCATCACTTTTCTTTTCTCATCTGTTTCGTCTTTCATAATGAGTTGAAACACCCTCATGTGATGCATGTGGAGAATGTTTTGTGGTGTTTTGTGGACGTCTCACCTTAGCTTTGCTACCGGGGTTAGCTAACTTAGTCACCTAATGCTCGTTAGTGTGCAGGTTTGCCTATTGCTTTAGTGCTTCTGCCATGCGGGGTTGGTTTTCTTTGGTGAAGACTGATGTCTGAAGAGCAGGAGAGTTTTTCTCTTGTGAAAGTCGAGACTGGCGTAGCCAGATTCAAGTGAAAACCTTTCAACGTCAAATTTCAATTTGAAACAAGCCGAACGGAAACTTTTGGCCAGAGATTCCGACTGGACCTGTTTGATTTTGAGATTTTGAGGAAGTGTTTGTTTTGATTTTGTGAGCTTTTCCAGATTGTTGGATTTCATTGAATTGAAGATTGGTTTTCGTTTGAAATCAGATTTTCGAGAGAAAGAATTCAGGTTTTTGAATCGTGAGAGCCTTGATCAAGTATCAAACTCGAAAGTACTTTTGTCTTGTCTTTGTGTTAGACTCTCTGATGGCGGAAGAGCATCCACAGAACACAGCCGTGGTGGAAGAGACGAAGGTGGATGGAGTTGAAGAGCCACCTGCAACCAAAGTGGAAACACCCGTTCCAGAGGTTGCAAAGACCAGTACTCCTGAGCTGACTGAGTCACCCGAATTCATGGCAGCAATGGCACTTCAGCTCACGACAGCTAAGACGGAAACTGATACCCTGATCGGGGCTATCAGAGAAATCTCCACCAAATCGGAGAATGTGGCTGACCAAGAAAGCACATCGCAATTGATCAAAGTGATGTTGTTAGGCCTGGAGGCACAAAGGTCCATTGCACAGGGAAGCTGTGTGGAGATGAAGCAGATTGCCGTGAAGCAGTTGGATTTGCTAAGGCATGTAGCTTCAGGGTTTTCAGATCAGACTGATCATTTGCAGCAGATCAGTGACGATATTGGATCCAATCTCAACAAGCTGGCCCAGAGCTTTGTGAAATTGAGTGATGTGGTCAAGGAGGGCTACAAACAATCCAAAGATGGAGGAGGTGAAGTGGAAAACAGACACCGTCAGATGCTGGAGAAACTAGATTCACAAAAACCAGTACTTCCTGCATATCAGGAATGGAGTCAACAGCCTGGTGAAAGAATTGAAGAGTCTCCAGTGGACAGCTGAGGAGTTGAGAACAGGAGGCAAAGAAGGAGAATCCGGGAAGGTTAGCAGTAAGGGTGGCAGCCTGATTGCCACAGTGAATCGAAACATCGCTGAACTCCTGGAAAGATATCCTACAGATCTTGCAAGCATGACGGATGAGATCACAAAGGCTGTGAAGAGCCTCGAAGATGTGACGGGGACGAAGAGACCTGCAACGGGTCCGCCAGTGGTTCCTGTCGAACCCAAACGGGTGAAATACCAGCATCCTGAAACAAAGGAGGAATTTGAGGGAACAGAAGCTGAGAGAGATCAACAAATGGCAGCATGGTGGGCTGGAATAGCAGCCAAGAGTGGTAGTGCTCCAGTGAATCCTGGGCAGCCAATGCCACCGCCGGGTGCGGTTCCACCATCGGGGACTCCGATGAGGCCGGTGCCGGGTGAAAGTCACATGCCGATCCCATCTTATGGCTTTCCTCCGCCATACTACTATGGTGCACCTCCAAATTTGCCGCCCGCTCACATGGGTATGCCGCCCGCTCCACCGGGTATGACAGCTCCGTCGGTGTCCGCTGCAATGGGTCCGACACCGTGAAGGATGTTGAAGATCTTCTCAGATTTGTGATTGACACAAGATTCGGGAGCGTAAGTCTCTAGGATCATTTCGTCAGGATTTCAAGTTTGCAGGCTGAAAAAGAAAGTGTGTTTTGCGAAGAATTGCAGATTCAGAAGTGGATAGCCTTTTGAAGTTTGACTTGAAGAAAGTTGTGTTTCTTTTGAAGTCTTTTGGGGATTCATCAGATCTTTGAGCATATATGTCTTTGGCTCATAGCTGTTGAAAGAAGTCTTTGAACTCTAGATGTCACATGACGGAGGCACTGAGCCTTCGATTCACACCTACAGCTGAAGAACTGTATCATGTTGGGCATCAATCTTGCAATACCATTCCTCGAGGAGTGAAGGAGAGATGTCTCTCTCAGGTTGCTGAAGTTCTCAGATTTCGGCTTGATCTCAAGCCAGTGGTATCCCTTTTAAGGGGTGGACTTTATGCTAGACAGGCTTCTGCTCGTGGTGACGATTTGTGCTATGTGGTTGTGATTCCATCAATCAGACGGTATCGTTTTGAAGTGGGAAATATCTCGGGAGAAGTCCAAGACACAATCAATCGTCGATATGGGATATATCTGCATCATTCTGATTTGTCGTTGGAACAAGCTGATGGGAACGCAGTGAGTCGAGGATACAACTTCCTGGATGTCGTTTTCTCATCTCTATCGACAAATTGGGGGCAGAACTTCACACCTGGATACAGGATTTGTAATCTTGTGGTGACCTATGAGCAGAATGTGGAAGCATTGATGCTACCAGAGGAAGTACAGCTGGCCGTATGAGAGCACAAGTTTGCTCAGTTGGTTTGATCTTTGAAAAAGAGATGAAAAAGGAGAGCTGCCTTTTCAAACATGATTCATGTGCTTTTCGTTTGAGAAAGATGGGACGAGAATCCATGTTTCGAGTAGAGTTGCATTTTGAGATTGATTGAAGAAACTTGCATAGCTCTCTGGTTCAAATTTGTCCGTGTTTTTGAGACGTTGTGTTTTTCTCGAAAGTCATGGAGGGTTTGGATTTCATCACTCTTTACGTTGCACTTTCCCAAGGGCAAGTGGACAGCATCCTTGGAGGTGGTGTGGCAATGCCACAGGAGTCATCTCAGCGATTTGGTTTCAGGACCAGCAAGGAGGGTGCAGTTCAACGCAGTCATGATTTTGCTGAGTGGGAACGCCTCTACGTTCGTGGTGGTGAAGGTGGTGAAGTACCTGTACTCACACACAAGGACTTTATAGTCTGCACACTTCGAGTGTATGCCATCGGATTCCTCCAGAAGAGCATTGGAGAAGTGTTGGTTCGGACAAAGCCGACCGAGTACAGATGGAGAGGCGGAATTCAACATAAAGAAGTCATGAGTGATGGGAGGGTTTTATACGAGATCACCAACTATGAAAGAATCCTCTAGGAAGGAAAGGTGAATCCAAATTTCGATGTACAGCCGAGAAAGCTGTGGTTTTTCAAAAGTGGGTGAAGAATCCCACATCTCGAAGCCGATGAAAAAGGACTTGGAGAAATCAGTGGAAGAGTTTTCAGAAAGAACATGGAACAGATGTCTTGTTTGCACATGTCTCCAGATTGCATTTTTGGGATCCACGTTGATTTCATGTCATTTCTCAAACTTTGTGTGTGTATGGTTCAAGCAGGGTTTCTTTTGCCATAGACTGTTTGGGAACATGTCTGATTCTTTCGACTTGGTTGAAGGAATGGAAGAACGTTATTTTGAGACTGATCAAGTTTCCATTCCAGGGTCAGATGATTCAGCTGGGAGAAACCAGCACTACGTGGAGTCATATGTATATGAACCTGAGGAACCAGTGAATGCCCCAGGTTTTGGGGATAACTCTGAGGCGACAAGTGCAGAGGATTCCACAACTCAGATGCCGATACTGCCAGGATGTTTCATAACAGCTTCAGGCACGTGTGTCCATTCATCTGGATGCCACCATGGGAAGCGAGCTGAAGTCCAGAAGATCCCAGTGAGGTTTTGTGAGTGTTTCTCTGAAAGTGGTTTCAGACATTTGCCACACACTACTGAAGTATTCTTGGATTTTCGTGATTTCTTACACCAGTCACGATTTTGTGAGGCATTTAGTCGTAGGCATCACCCTCTGTCACAATTTGCAGTCAAGAGGATTGTGAAGAAGTGTAGGCATTGCTTTTGAGCACAGATCTCAGCGGGACGTCTGGGAGTTTGTAAAAGAGATGTCTTTTTCTTTGAGTGGTTTGTGCAAGAGATGTTTGCATGTACTTCTGAGAAGTCGTGATTTGATTTCAGATATTTTCATATCTGTGGCTCAAGGATTGCATTGAGTTTTCCTTTGATTTGGAGTCATTTTGATTGAAAGAATGTCTGAAACACCTGAGATCAGTATGGATCTTTTAGAACTGGAGGATGTCGAACCTCAACAAGAATTTGAAAGTGTTTTTCCTGAAGAGGAAGGTGGAGAAGAAGAGTTTCCCAGGGAAGAAGATGATGTGGTCTGGACCCCGTTCTTAGGACCAAATCCTATGACAGAGATCGAGTTTCAGTTTGAAGATCTGTTCCTTGTGGAAGTTCGTCACGTGATCACTGAACCTCTGCAACAGGTACTTGGAAGTACAATAGATGCTTACAAGTGGACATTGGTAAAGCACTTGGATGAGGTATTTCGATTCAGACTGCTGAAACGACATTTCCAATTCCAGCTCTATATCACGCATGATTCAACCTGGCATAGAGTTTCATACAGTTCGACGATGGAAGAAGAACTCAACAGGTACCAAGAGAGGACACGTCTTCCTCGATATTGCCTGAGGTTGAAACTAAACCCAAGCATTACTCCCACAAATTGTGGACGACCATAGAATGCTTCGAGTGAGAGTATGAAAAAAAGATGCATTCCAAGTTGCATGACTTGAAGATGAAGATTTTCAAGAGTTCAAGTTGCAAGCAATTTGATTAGGGTTTAGGATTTCAAAAATTCGCGATAGTGGCCCTCTCAGGAACTGAGAATCCAAAAATCTGAAGACTTTTGAGTTTAGGGTTTAGGGTTTAGGGTTTAGGATTTGAAAATTTCGCGAGAGTTTCCTTTCCCAGATGCATCTTGGGTGTGTGAAGACAGGGTTGTCAGATAGGCAGACGATTTCATTCAGATGTCATGGATCATGAGTTGCATTTCCAGGTGAAGTTGCACGTCAGATCATGTCATGTTAGAAGTTGTCTTGCATGTTTCGTGTAGCAGATGTTGTGTCATGTTGTTGCATGAAGAGAACAAGCAAACAACCATACCCAGATGATGACATTGAGCTTGTTCATCTTGAGAGAACTTGTTTCTCTGTGAAAGAACATGAAAGTCTGATGGGTATAACAACACCAACAACAGGTTAACAGTCTGGAACCTAGTAGCCCGTATCTTAGAATGGTCTGGATCTTAAATTCGAAGAGCCTGGAGCTTAACTTCTTTGTCCGATCTACAAGAAGGGGTGTGAAAGTTAGGTCTAGAAGGTGTAGATCTCCTTGATGATGGAGTAAAGGAGTGCTGACCTGGTGTTTCTTTGTTTTTGTTTGTTTGGGAGAGAATAGACAGCCACTGTGTTTGCTTTGAAGAGAACCAGTTTAGGTTCTGTTTTAGTCTGCGTAGCTCCGTGTTTAGAAGAGAGTTTGCTGAGTTTAGCAAAGCTTAGACTTGAGGAAGTCTTGAAGAGTTTCACTGAGCACACTAAATGTGTGGATGTTTGGCTCAAGAACGACAGTGAAAAAGGTCCGTAATCCTCTTATTACGTGGTTTTCACAGTATGGTTGTGGAGAAAGAGGCGCCTGTATAGCAGGTATGGAAGTCCTGTAGCTCTACGCACAAAGACTTCAGTGACGAGCTGATGTGCAATCGAGTGCGAAGTCATTCGCAAAGGCCACACGTGTGTGTTGGCTCCTTTGTGCAGCCTTGGTCAGGTTGCATGGGGCCAGGCAGGGGACTGACCCTAATCCGACTGCTGGCGGCATTTTCCTGGCTACCAAAGCCTTGTAAAACGTCATGAAGGATATCTTCGTAAAGCCTGAGGAATAGAGGAGCAAACATTTGAGGGTTCAAGGTGAGCGAATCAACGTTAATACGCGATGAGATGACAGAGCAACCGCCACTTTGGTCAACCTGCCACCGCTTGACCTTGAAGCTCAACTTGGACCTCTGGTTTCGCAGTCGGTCAGTAAAGGCAACAGAGCGATACTTCACTGTGCATGCAACTTTTTTCTGCTTAGAGCATCAATAAGAAGGCATCCCTGCAGCAGAGAACCAAACGAATAGAGTCCACCCAACTACTGGGTCCAATCATCATATTCAAAGTCGCAGCAGTAGCTATTTTGCGGCTATGCTTTTGTGCAGCTGCTCCTTGTTTCTCTACCGGGTCCAGGGTGCCCTTTCCTTCATCTGCGTCTTCTCGATTGAGATTCCCGCCCTACTAGTTCCTCGCTACAGGCTCGCCGGAGCAAGCGAGTGGTCTCCATAACCTCACAGCCAGAATATCCTGCTCAGATGGCGCTGGTTTTTATATGGTTATGCGCTCGACTAGCCCCAATAACTGTGACTCTGAGGTCTCTTCCCAATCAACAGGCACGGTTGATGCTAAGGATGTAGAAAGAAATCTACCTGCGGCGGTACTCGGCGATCCTTGAGCGGGATCGTCCTAGGTACTACTCCCCAGCAATTGAATGCACAAGAATGGGACTTTCAAGTGGTCGAGATGGTTTAGAGAGGTTTCTCTCTCTTCCTGCCACCTTCCCCCTTACTAGACTTATGTTTTCTGTTCGAGACTTGAAGAGCCAAATGGAAACCCTTCTTCAAACCTGTTGTGCAGAAGAGCAGAGTATGTTAGACGAATGACCCTCCAGAAGAGGTCACACACCCAGCCAAAGGCCTTGTGGATAAGCCAAAAGCAGCTCTACTCACACAGAAGTTCTGGGTACAAGCTATTTTCACTGAGCTGTTGTGCTTCTAGCATTTTTAGAGCGGTCAGAAAGAAGAAACAGCAGACCCAACGGGTTGGTAAAGGTCGTCTGCCTCCCTTTGATGGAGCAGCTGCACAGATTTTTTTTTTAGCTCCACGCTGCTAAGGTGCTAAGAAGGTCCCGGGCAGAGCGCCCTACAGTCAGCATAGCATGATATTAACCGACGCCGCAGGTGGCAAAAGTCGGCAAGGTCAAAAATGGTGCAAGGTGAGGATAGGAAAGAATGAGTAGCTGACAACGAGCTTTGCCCGCTTTGCCCGTGACGCCGCTTTTCGTCAGTGACCCCCCTGACTTGCTGCACATGTAGCACCAAGGTCGCCACGTGTCCACAACTATGAGGTGCCACCGGTGCACCTTGAAGTAGTTGTTGACGTAGTCCAACTCCTCAGCAATAGCAGGTGGAGGAAAGTCAGGTGCCCTCAGGCAACAATTGCGGGCCAATAACTGAGCAAACTCGGAATCAGTAACAGAGTCCTGTAAGGTGTCATCATGCAGGTGGAAGTTGGCATGGCCAGTGTAAACGTGTCCAGCTCCATACACTGGGAAGCCCACGACGGTAGCTGCCTTCAGGAGGCCTTTCATATCAAAGGCCCCATGATGAAGGATCACTTCCCAACAAAGTAGGCACAACTGAAAAGTCTCAGTAATTGTCTTTTTTGTTTTTGTTGAAACCCATCATTGATCATGTTTGGCGCATTCACCTCAGAACAATATGTTTGAGGCAGTGGTGAAGCAAACTGCGTGTTGGAAGCCAAAACGTTTGGGCTTGGGTGTTTGGGTCAGGATTTCATTTTGTAGGTGGTGGTTTCAATTTTTTTTATTTTCATCCCTATTTGGGGAAGATTCCTATTTTTACTACTATTTTTCAGATGGGTTGAAACCACCAACCAGTTTTGTGATCATGTGTCATCGGAGGCTTCCCAAAGACAGATATTGACACCTGGCAATTGATTCAGAATAGCTTTTTTGAACCAGTCCCAAGAATCGAATTGAAAGATATTAAAAGATACGAAGAAAACAAATCCATTGAATGAAAAGATGCATAGCCCATGTTTGTGCAGAGAGCTCCGTTTTGAGCGATTTGATCCGCGTTGTCTTGGCACGTTAATCCCTCATTGTTGGCTATAGGGTTATTGCTCCCAACGTGGAGCTGTTCTACATGAAACGAGGGACCGTGGAAAGGCTATGAGGTTTGACTGAGAAGTTTCTTCTTGAATCACGATTTTAAATTTCCAAGTAACATCAACAATGCCTTGTAGGTATTTCCATTAAGTAGCTTCATCTAACTACTTATGTTGCTAGCAGTCTCAAGCCAACGAATCGCAAATCTTTTGGGGGGGTGAGTTGTTTTTCAGCATGAACATGAGCCACTTTTGGTAGTAATTTTTAGTGATAAACATCGCCATGGTGATACTTCACTGGAAGCTAAGATGAATTCAAAGTATTCAGTCTTTGGATACCTAGTGCTTAGAATGTCTTCCATCAAACACAAACATTGATTCAACTATGTCTTTGATGATTGCTCAGGATATTTGAAAAAAGTCGTGTGCAGCTGGAACTGAGATGCGTTACAGTGTTTTTTCATGCATTGCCGAGCGAGCACGGGGCATGGTCGGTCAACTCTCGAGGAATGCGAAAGCAAAAAAGGGTGAAACTGGAATTACATATTCCACCGGCTTAAAAGCAAGACAAAACCACAACCAAACAAGCAACACCAACCCAACAAACACAACAAAAAGAAGAGCCCGTGAAAGTCCTCGCAAAAAGGGTGAAACATTCGCGCCCCCAAGCCTCTCATCTCATCTCTTCCACCTTGTAGTGTGTCCTCCATGCCATCCATGTGAATGATCAGATGTCCGTCATGTCCACTTCTTCATCCCCTTGCTCAGGCGGGTCTCTCACATCAGGCAAGAGTCGTCNTCCGTGTACATACGGTTGAGTAGTAGATTCCAGCAAATCTTGATGTCCATCCACAGGTGCTTGGCCTGCAATCTGCGCCGTTCTTTGCGAAAGGTTTGTTCCGTAATCATCTCTGTGGGAGCCCCCTTGGTAGTGAAGGTGGGCCACAGGTTCCTTTGAGAAAGCATGAAGTCAAGCCATTCATCTGCCATTTGTCGCATAATGGAGACCGTAAGCCTTTGTCCTGGAGCACCTTGCCATGCCGCTGAGCACTTTTGCGAGAAGACATCGCACAGGATGCCTTCCTGCAACACAGCATAACTGTTCAGAAGAGCTTGGTCATCCAGCTCGAGCCAGGTCACTCTGCTGCTAACATTCAACACAGGCATGACAGCTGCATCAGGCAATGACCATTTCTGGATCTTGTACATCACGTCGTTGTTTTCTGCTTCTGTCGTTGTTCCACTTGGACCAGCAACCTCGTGCGTGGGTTGGTGCCAGGCATGCGCCCTCTGGCAGGCTGCCCATGCTTGATGTTGTTAGAGCGATCATCTGATTTAGAGGACCTCTTAAACAACTGCTCTGCAACTATTGGCGCCCAGCTTGCCGGAAACCACACGTACAGAGTGTTTATCAAGCTGCATGATCCAAACCACTGGGTGAACCCTCCCCTATCTTTGGGGTGTGGTGTTCCATCATGATACTTCCTTTTTCCTCTTTGCTCCTTGTTTTCCTTACAGATAATCTTAACCAAGCCAGTACTACCACGAGCTCTTTCAGATGCTGCACTTGGTCGGTTGCGGGAGGCACTGTTGAGCAATTCCCTGTAAAGCGGCAATATCCAAAACCCAGGTGTCAACACAGCTTCAGTGTCCGTGTCCGGATAGGCCAGAGACACCAGAAGGAATTATCCTCTGTCCGGATAGGCCAGAGAATGTAGCACGGCAGATCAGTTCCATCCATGGCATAGGCAAAGACATATCGCATCTGGTAGGCAGCCTGATCATGCTTACATGGGATGGGAAGTGTATTCCAGCATTGAGCAGCACACTCATCCACCTTCACTTTCAACAGCTGTTTGCTTACCCGGGTCGCAAGCCTCCTACGCCGTTTCAGGTCCACTATAATGAGGTGTAGCCTTCGCACCCTGGGGGTGTGATCGTCATGTGTGAGGAAGGCTTCAGCCAAGGCCAGAGGCGGATACACTCCATTCACCCTCGAACATGAGATCCGCAGACTATGCAGGAAAGCAGAGTCATCAGGAGCCTCTAGCAAATCCTCGTCTTTCAATAGGAGTTGCAGCTGCGGTTGGTCATTAGCATCAAATCCACTAAAGCAGGCCCTATATTTCAGGCAGCCCATGATGGTAGCTGCCCCTACTAAACCACGCATATCCAAGGGTTCCATGATCATGCAGATTTGCTGCGCCCGAGTGAGGGCCACCGCCGCCCTTGCAAAGGCCTCTTCTTTTTGGGCACTCTGCTCCTGTGGGGTGAGCTGATGGAAACTTCTCCCTCGTCCTCCACTGAGAAACCCCACTTTGGTTTGTGCAAGCAAAACCAAATAGGCTGTCATACCCGCACAGGAAGTGACACTGCATGAGAGAACAGCGCCATCTGAGCCAGCTACCCAGTCCGTGCGGCAAAGGCATTCACCATCTTGTTGCGATTGTGTAGCACTGCAAGGTTCTTGTTCCCATCTTTTGTCACCGAGAACATGCTCCTGATCCAGTCCACCACCTCTCCAATGTCAGTACTGGCATGTATGTAGCTGTCGGGCGCGTCGCAAAAAATCAAAAACCCACCCCGAGTACTTTGTTCCCCATGGAGATAATTGCCAAACTGAATAATGTCAGTCTGGATAGTGTCCAGCTCCGGATATCTGGTGCCAACAATAGTGACGTAGGTAAGCTCTGACACTCTCGCACTGCTGGGCAAGATCAGGGCCCTTGCAGGGGAAACTTTTCAGGGGAGAGCGCAAGCCACAACACAGCTAGCGCCGCACAGCAGCACGGAGTGACCGCAGCATCCCAGCACCTGCCGATGGTCTCTTGACACAACTCCTGTAAGGTAGTTACACTCGTAGCAGGTCGAGGGGCTGTGGGGTGCTTTCTTGGAGCAACTGCCGCAGACCAGCACCTTGGGGTCCAGGCACACCTTGCACATACGGAAGGACTATAGCGCCCAGCATACGTGGTGGGATGAACTTGGTGTCCCCCCTCAGTGCTATGGGCCTTCGCATCAGCTTGCTTCGAAACGCCCTGGCTTCTTCACTCTTGCGTAGTCCCCCTGGTGTTTGCTTGTGATCCCCACACCAAACGACAAGTCCTTTGCGGGGAACTCGTGCAATGGCTGAGGACTCATCCAGATTCCCATACTGCTGGCCTTCATCATTGAGGGCAACATCACATCCGCCATCCATCTGGCAACTGGACTGTATGGCTGCGAGCATTCGTGATGGAAGCCCCCTCCACAGCCAATGATCACGTGTTTTCCGCGTAAGACATCATTGCGGAAAGCTGGTGGGACATCCAAGTCCGTTTTGCTTGCTGGGCCCTTTTCGAGCTCCGTGGCGCCCACTAATCGACCACTTCTATGGAGGGGGGGAGCAGGAGAGACTCGAAGTGCTTGGTAAAGGCATGTGCCGCTGCATTCTCTTTGGTGACCACCATGACCTTGAGCGTCGGGTCCATAACGAGTAAGCCCCCAATCATTGCGGCAGCAGCCCTGGTTTTTCCTGCCCCAAAAACACCACTAATGGTGCAATCAGTTCTTCCTTCCAGGATGGACTGAACCAGTGCGGTGAGCGCCGCCAAAAAGTGGCAGTCAGTGTTTCTCACCAATGGTCGGATGGCCCTTAACAGTGCTCCTTCTTCTTCAGTCAACTCTTTTTCAGAAGCCGATGCGCTAACAGCACGCAGGGCAAATTGGAGTAGCTTTACCGAAGCCGCAAACAATCGACCTCGCTTTTCTGGGGAGATGGGTGTGAACTTTTCTTGCACCCTGAGCCCACACCCTAAGCACAGCCGTTCAGGGGCCATATTAGTGTAGACTGCACGTTCTTCCGCACTTCTTGTGTCACCAAGAAACACCATGTCCTCAATGAGTATGCTCGCTTGGAAGGCCCGTCCCTCCAGCCCCATGTGCGGTTCATTAAAGGAGAAGTACAGGCAATCCTGTCGCCGGCGTAAAGCATCTCCGCAAAAGGCCCACGCAATGCTCGGCGGTAACCATGCAAACTCAGTCACAGATGGGACTACCCGTTTCCACAGCTTGTTTTCCGTTTGTTTTGCCCGATTTGTGATCGACTCATGTGCAATTAGGACAGCCTGAAAGACCTGATTCACATGGGCGCCCCCTTGGACTCTGTAGTACAGGAGGACGGTCATGCCTTTCCTCAGTCCTCAGTCCTAATTGGATATGCTGTTGGTTCAGTCTATGTGCAGCTTGACCTTGAAACTGATACACGTCCACAGGAGCCACCACTCGCGGATCAGAGAACAAGAGGAGCGGCAGGGTGCCCCAGTGGACTCGCACATGGTGAATATTGTCATGCGACGTGAAGACGTATGCAATGGCAACTTTCGGCCGATGAGGATATCCATTTTTGTGAGTGCAGGCTCTTATGTGGTGGCAAGTCCATAGCGTCCTAGTAGCATCGGCCCATGGGGCACGCACCGGTGTGAGTTGCGGCAGCACTAAATCCAGAAAATGACATAGCCTAGGCAGCGTCAACCTCCGTAAAAATTGCCGAAACAGTGCAAACAAAGCCTCAGGACGATGTTTCAGATTGCCTACACTGACCAATTCTATGAGGCGATCCCTCAGTGCAACTACCGACTCAAGAGGAGCATCCATGCAAAGGTGCTTTGTCCCCAACGCAAGTAGATCAGTTTCGGTCACCTTCTCGAGCAGTGGAGAGATACAGCATGGTTTCTTCAATGAGCGTCTCCACCGCTGGTTCCAGTCGGAAGCTGAGCCACGAGAGTAAGTAATCTCAGGGGCGTTGCATCCCTCTTGGTAGAACTTGCAGCATCTGGGTAGAGGAAAAGAAATCTTGCAATGTCCCAACAACCGGTCGGGAGTTCAAGCGAAAGCCAATGGGAATAGTTGTGCTCAGTTGCCCCAAAGTGTTCACTATAGGCAGGGCCCTGGGTATTCACGTACGTAAATCTGATCTGGAGCTGTTCAAGTTGGCGGCGGCTAGGCTTCCACACACACAGCTCTGCCTCGTAGTGAAAAAGATGGAGAACATGAGTTGCAGGTGGGGTGATCAACAATTGCGGCGGGCAGGCAATTGCCCCCAGCTTGCCACACGTAACCACATTGGGGATCTTCCACAGTAGCTGCAGTAGGCTAAGTCCAGCAAAACTGCCCGCTGAAAAGCCCCTAACTTCTACACGTTGATCCAGTACAAGGGTGTCAGGAGAGCCTGTGTAACGTCCCATTCTACTGCCAATCAGCAGGTTCCAGATCAAAGTCATAGAGTCCGTCCATAAAACATGAGGCATCCTGCGATGCGAAGGCGGAATGTGCGATGCACCAAACGCTTCTAAAGCAGTGGCCCTACGGGCTTCAGCACCCGGGAGCTTGACGGTTGGCAGAACATGTGTCAAGACCTCATCCCAATGTTTGGCACTGTCGATCCAAGGCAAAGTAGTGAAGCACCAAGAATTCATGGACAGCTTTGCTTCTGCCCAATTCAGAGACCTGTAGGGTCTCGGTGCCCCCAAATTAAGTTGCCATTGACAAACACTGTTTCTTCTAGAGGTGTCCGAGAGAGGGCCCATACCGACTGCCCCTCTGTGTCCGTTCTAATTGAAACATCCCAAGGGATAGGGTACGTAAGATCCATCCCCCCTAGTCCCGTAGCTTCCACATGCAAGGTGTCAGGTAGGTGCCGCTGGATATCGTTCTCTGGCCGCACCACGAGCTTGAGAGGGAGAGAGCCTTCCGGAATGGCCGGGTGATCCTTCTGTGTGCTCGACCACACGACCGTGCCCTGTGTCGACTCAGCCTCAACCACTATGTTCTCCAGAGGTGTAAGCAGTTTTTGAGCATCAACCCATTCATCCATAGAGTTGACAACTGCCGCGACCTTCGAGTCTCCGTGCCACTGCACCGCCTTGATCCAATGGTCCAAGGGGAACCTGGGCGTCATATGCCCCGTTACGGAGAGGAAGTAGATGGCAAGTAGGGCGCCCAGCGGGTACTCATATGTGCTGATTCGGAGCGCGAGTTGGTTAATCCCTTCGGGATAAGGGCTGTTCACATCAAAGAGCTCCTCCAAAGGACCCAGTTGGGCTTCTTGATATAGTTGCACAGCTTCAAGTACATCGAAGTTCTGCTTCAGAAAAGTGGGGGAGTCAATCCCATCAAGCCCTTGCTCCACATCCACCCCCACCAGCCAGTGAGAAAGGGCGGAACCTTGCACTTCTGCTGGATTCCACTGCTGCCAGCAAGATAGCAATAGTAGTCTTTCTTTGTCTGAAAGTGGAGTGGGTCGTACCTTCAGGTCAATGGTGGTACCCACTACCGGGCGGAGCCCCACATTTGCCCACATTGGCGGTTTGCCCTCAGTTCCCAGCATGGCGGCAGCCATTGGTAACCATCCCTCAGGGGCAATGGACGTCAGGGCTTTATCCATACCAGCCTTGGCACCACCATACGCATGCATAATGACAGGTCGCTGGAAGCCTGGCACAACTTCTGTAGCTTGTTCGATCTCCTGGGAGGGGCAATGCCAGGCATCAGTAGCAGGGACGGGAGCGCCCCTTGTTCAAAGGCAGCTCTTGCCCACGCAACAATCCGGGGCGTCCGACTTTGATAACTCTGAAGCAGGGCACCTGCATGTCCATGTCTGGGCCACTGACCTTTGGGTACAGGAAAAAGGACCCGGGATGTCCATTCACCAATAAGCGCCCATGCCAAGCAAAAGTCCAGAGAATACTGGAGGCACGTCCCCATCAAGGGTGAGACAGCCAGTCCGGATTGAATCCATAGGGCCTTTTCTTCATTGCTGAGCTCATTGCAGATCCGTGATCGCATCAAAAATTTCCCAATTCTGCCCCAAAAGGCCATTGCAAGTTTCGATGCCCTTTCTTCGTACCCCGTATCAGGGATGACTGGGCACTCCGCTGTAGGGGTTTCCCAGGGACTCCCCCGGTCAAACAGGGGAGGATGTGAGGATCGAAATACCACAATCAACCCAGCATTAAGCTCAGAGTGTGGCTCAGTGACCACCAGGACACCCTGTCCCATTCCCGTACTACTAACACGATGTTGCGTGTACTGCACCTTGGGATCTGACCGAAACCGCTGGCAAGCATGCAGCGGGTGTTCCTTAGGTATGCCTACGTCTGAGTGAACTGGGAACCTCGCCAAAAAGGCCTCTGTCCAAAGGTCTTCAACCTCAAACAATGTGACAGGCAGGCAATCACTATCAAGCAACACAAAGTTGAGTCCAGGGAACACGGCTACCAAAGCTGCCAAAACAGGTGCCAGCCCAAGTGGGGTGTACCTGATGCAGCCCAGTGGTCTCTGAAATAGGGAAGAAGAGCAGCTCAGTTTTCTCCTTGTGAGGCCCAATGAGCTTCAGCCGACTATGCCACCATCTAGCAGCCGCTGGCCAGTGTGGAAGAGTGGCATCATGCCGTTTGTGATCTGCCAGGTTACGATTGTCAACCATGACATACGCCGTGTGAAATTTCAAGAGGTATCCACACTGACGCAGAATGTATTCGAAGATTGCCCCCCAGTGCGGGTGCCCGACCTCACCAGTAGTTTCATACTCCAAAGGTGCAGTAGCACCGAAGTTGGCACCTGGGTCACCTGCAACAAAATGGGCTCTCGTATCGAAGCTACCTCGCCCAGTGGAGTCCCCCGGAAGATCAGTACGAAGTCCATCACACAACTGGAACTGAGATGCGTCACAGACCACTGAAACCAGTGAGGGGCGCGTAGCGCAGCAGTGTTAAAACGAGGCGTCCATGAGAAGATGGGATCACGCCAGTCAATTTTCAATTACTTAAGGATAGATCAACAACGAACTACAAGTCACAGCCCTTACACAGTCGAATAAAAAAGCGGAGTTTTGATGTTTCTGATTTGGAAGGCGAAAACGACAGCTTTTGTCTTGAAACTGGAATCAAAACTCGTTCTTGACAATTTTCTTTTCTGCGAGAGCTACCTTTGGTTCCTGTTGATTCCAACGTCAATCAAAACTAGCAGTCCATTTCTCGTTTAAATTTTCGCTTGCTACTTCCAGTAAATTCGCACTATGGAGATTTATCACCTAACCCTGATACATGCACCTCACACATCTTCCGAGACCCGTCGGCGTGCGAGCGAAGCAGTAAGCGTCCCAAGCGCCCGCCCATTGTATGTTTGTTTTTCACTGGGGTACTTTAAAAGTTTTGTTCTCAAAAGCATGAACCTCTCAACAGGTGAAGTTTTTAGAAGGGATATGATGATCTAAAATTTCTTGCGTGAGTGAAAAATCTCCGTGTTCTTCCCCGAAATCAATGTAACTAGTGAATTTTCAGCATGTTTTCCCATTGTGGATCATCTTGTGGCACCGATTCCTCCAACCTCCCGTGGACATCGATCGCTCCAGCGGAACCACACTGGATCGCTCCATTGAAACCTGGGAGCAAAGCCATGAACTTGGTGCGGTCTAGGGTGAATGGTCAAATTGTAAAAAGGGAATAGATCCACTTGCAGTTTGTTTAGGTGAGTTCAACGATATAGTCAAAAGCACATAGCCTAGCATCTTATATCGTCAAGGAATCATGCGAGAAATCTTCTTTTGATTTTTTTATGCTACTACTTACGAATGATTGTTTTTAAGGAGCATCAAACTATGACATGCACACTAGATATTGTTTCTTCTTTGATGTGATGCACCGGGCACTTTAGTTCTCGTATCACAGACCGGGTAATACGAAGCGAGTTGTGAAGTTGTGTAGATTTACCTTTGGCACATTTCCTGGTCTGTATCTGTAAGAGACTCTTTGGCCCATGCTGGATGTTCACAAATGGTCTCTTCATCCATGCTGACCATGTACGATTTGGACGTGAACAAAGCTCCGAATAGTTTCTGAATGAAGCACTGGACATATTCATGAATCATATGTTAGATGTAAATCATAGGCTAGCAAGCCCTCACCTTTGAATTTGGCCACAGTACGCGCACATGTAGTGAAGAAGCTGTTGCAGTGATGCACGCGGCGTGCCAAAATTGCACTTTAGGTCGATTTGATCCGGTTTTCAGGAAAAGGTTCCTATGCTTTTCAAGGAGTATACACGCCTTGCACAGTTTTTCATGACATCAGACTTCTTGAAAAGAGACCTGTCGGTATTTCACTGACATGGGTACAAGTGTATGATTTTTGAGACTTTTTGATAAGATACAACCATCTGATTGCAAGGTAAACCAAGCATCTTGATCCGCAGGCCACTTGGAGGGCTCAGTGAACATGAATCTGACATGTAAGATGTCCAAGAAGTTCCACATTCCCAAACAAACGCCCAGCACTGGAGGGTCTTCACGACAATCCCATTCAAGGTGTTCTGTACACATATACTTATATAAATATATACAACCTTTCAAGCAGCTTGCACTTCAGTCTCTCCAAGTTGTTTGTTTCCCGAAGCAATCTTGCTTTGCGCACGCGATACACCTTCTTTGGCGTCTTGGTCGCATTTGCATGCGTTTGCCACCCGAACGACCCCCCTGCATTGTGTGTTTTGGAAGGTATTGGTACCATGATCAGTGGCGCTGAATATTCTAGATGACGAGCAAACTACACAACTCAACAAAAAAGGTGGAACATAAAAATCACTCCCTACTTAAAAGAACTGAGTTTGACAAAAACAGTTTGTTTTGGTGACATGGTTTCTTTGCCCAGCAACTTGGCGCAAGAAACTTCCGACCCAACTCAGGCAGTGAAGCATCGACGTGGTGAGGCAGGACTTGCAGCTTTGCAGCCTTGCATGGATGCGGCACGTTTCGTTTCCTTCGCCGTGATGGGTCGCTTTCAGGATGGCTGGGGCGCGTGCTTTCAGCTTGCTACCAGATGAGGAGAATCAGAAGCCACCTGCCTGCAGCTGGACCATTGACAAGATGGATTGATGAAGTGAAAGGAAAATTGCAATATGAATTATGCCCAATGATATGATCCCAGGGTCCCCTCCCCATCATATATGGTACCCCCAAACGGAAACGGTAGGTGAAGGCAACACTTGCTGCTACCGCAATCAGCACTAGTGGACATGAAGATGACTCACCACAACAAGCCGCCAGGATCCCCACCGAGACGGAGCTGAGCTCCTCGAAGGAAATCGTGGCAACGTTCGGGTGGCTGGAAGACCTGCCAATGGTATTAGGTCGACTGGGCAACGTCAATCGGCTGCATTTGTTTTTCCTTTTTCATTTTGTGTTTTTCATGTCAACTTTGTTGTTTTTGTTGGTGCAGCTTGCCAATGCTTATGGATGGTTGGGCACGACTGCTTTCATGAACTGATTTATCATTTGAGGACACCGGCCGGCCAGACTGGGCCAAAATCAACATTGCGAAGTCGAAATTCAGCATGCTGAAATCCATCGAGATGAGACATCCCGAGCATCCATCCTGCAAAGTCCAGCTACATCCAGCAGAAGAACAGGATATCGAAACCACCTTCACCTTGGAAGAAAACGAGGAATTTGTTGGTTTCCAATTTCTTGAGGCAAAGCTGGGCGCTCAGAACACTTAGAAAATGAACTCGTCATTGTTCAAAGAAGTGTTCAATAAAAGTGCCCGAGTTGGCGCAATGGAAAATCGAGACCACCCTGTGAGGTAAAGAATTCGGAAACAGGAGCCAGCGAGTGGTACCATCCACACGTTTTGATCCGCACTTCGGAGAAGACGTATGTGGCACCACTGTCGGGACATTTCTTCTATCCCGCCGCTCCGTTCCCTGGGAGACGTCGTTGGCTCCCTGCCACGGCCAAGCCTACCTTGGATGGCACAGTCGAAGGAGACGAGGCACAGGTTGAAATTGGTTTGGAAAGACTCCGTTGTTTTTGAAAGTCGGGGGTTTAATGCTTGCTGAAATTCATGAAAAAGTCTATCCTCCCTAGAGAATCTGTCTGAATCAAGGGCAAGCCAAATTGAAGTTCGTGACTGTCATGACCTTCCAAATTCCCAAGAAACCACCTGCTTTGGACATGAATGCTTTGCCCATTATGCGGGATAGACAAATCACTCAAAAGAAGCGCAGGCTTGTCCTAAGCTGCTAGCAAAGAGAACTGCATCAGGTAGCTCGCTCGTAGTGTCAGTCTCCGCTTGATTATGCACATGGCATGATAACCGGGTGATAAACTTTTCCGAGTTTTGGCATAATGATACGTAATTAATGTACATCAAGATGTCATGAAATGATATCATCGGGACTTTTGAGCTCAAAAACATTGTTTGTAACGATGTCCGCGTTCCAGTTGCCCCACCACATCACTCCTCCGGCGATGGAGGTAATCGGCCTTCGCACCATGCCTGGCCAAGCATGTAGCCACGTGGTTGGTGTCCTTCACAAGACTTCCTTTTGCTCGTGCAACGTGCAAAGTCTCACAGGCCAATCAATGATGTTTTGGTTCGATCAAGTGGTGCTGGTCGGGGTCATTAGCTCAGTATCGCTGCAGTTGTCGACGGTTAGCATCCATCAAAGCAAAAGGCTAAACATGGACTAAATGCTATATATGATACTAGACTTTGAGTAGTTTATTTGCGGCAGCTGCAGGCGCTGGATGCATCGAAGGCTGTGAGTTGAGGAAACAATCCGTTGCCGAGGTGCTTTTCTACGCAGATGTTGCATCGGACTTGAAGCAGTTGAAGCTCTTCTACGACCAGGGGCTAGTGGACTACATGGCCTTCAATGCTTTCGGCCTACTGATTCCTCTCGCTGTGACCTTGCACGAGGCCTTCGAGTGGTCCAGAACTCCCTCTCCGGAGCTCAGCTTCTTTCAAAGTCGCATCCAATCCGAAGTCCTCCAAAAGATCGTCATAGTGGCTGCAGTGGCATCGCAAAGCCACGTGCTTTTGCTGGTGATGTTGTCAATCAAATTTCGGTCGACACCTGGCCGTGTTTGGATTGGAAAGTTTGGGATATGTTGTTATGGAGCTGCTGTAGAGCCAGACTCCACAAATGAAGTTGCGGACAGTTTCAACTTAATCGTGGATGTTGTCCGTATGCGTAGAAGACAAAGCAGACATGCAAGTTTTCAACATTTGCTACAAGGGGTCTGAGTCTGGTTTGTGCTTTGGGTTCTCAGGCTCAACTTGTTTTTTCACATGATACTTCATGTCGTGCTGGCACACCTCTCAAGCTAGGAAACACCCTCTACTGCGAGGAGCCAAGGATGCAGAGGCTGGCAAGATCTGGCAAGAGATTGAATTGACTCAAGTTTTGGCAGTCAAGTTGACGTGGGCCCCACGCAAATTTTAGATCGGCATGGAAGGTACTTAAGATATTATATAATTACATGCTCTAGGTCAGTTTTTTTTCCTTCAGAAGGAGTTCTTGCAGAAACATGGGGCGGCATTGTGAACTTGAACACATCTTCCTCTTCCCGGAGGTGGCGGAGTCCACAATCTCGGCTTTGGTTCAAACGAACTTCTTGGTGTCCCTCTTAGCCGACGTCGATGCAATAGCAAAACTGGCTCTCACAGCTGAGCAGCTTCAAAGCATGGCTATATCTGTGGCCATTTCCTGCCTATCTGCTGGCTTGTCTTTCGCTGGGCGAGACAAGTCGGATGGCATGGTCTTGTCTTTGCCTGGAAAAGTTGGATGGGGTCCCACCATGGGATGCTTGGTTTTGGTGAGAGCCATGGAAGTGGCCAGCCGAATTTTGGCCTTCAACATCATCCAGGTGTCCATGCGAGGCGGTTGGTGTGGCCATGTTGGGGGCCCCCTGGCCGTGTTTATTTTCGTGCTCGCATCTCGGCTCTGCTTTCCAGAGGCAAAGCTTGTGGACGTTCTCGTGCCTCGGATTTGTGGGGAAAAGTGGCAGACATTTAGACATATCATCGAGAAAGTTCTGCCGTGTAGAAGTTGCAGTGTGCCAAAAAAGATACTTTAGTTTCAAAACTGCAATGAACCAAACAACTATGAATGTGATGAATGCTTATGCAAATCAATGATCAAAGTGATCAAAGAGTGAATAGCTGGTCACCATGATCCATGACAAGATTGTCCTGTTGTAAAAAGAGATCTGACATTACCTGACATGCCGTTGGGCTAACGTCATGTAGCAGTGTCTTCCCAAGGCGTCCGTGACAGCGCATCCGGGGCAGATCTTGGAGCCCCGCTCGCTACTTCCATTGTGGTCGCGTCCTCGGATGGTTGCGTTGGTTGCGCTGTGTCCCGGCATCCTGCATGCCAGCTTTGCACATAGATAAGTCATCTGTCAACCGGTGGATGCGCAAGGCGTTCCTTGATGCTTCACGGCATACTTGCACTGGCTGCCGGCGGGCAACAGGTGCTGCTACGCACGCATAGAGCTTGGATGCCCGGCGATGCAAAGGCCAGGCCATATGATGGGGCAGTGAGGAGGTTTCAGATTGATTGGATTGCTTTCATTTTCTTTGCCATGCCAAGTGTGTTGGTTCCTTCTTCACTCCTTTTGGAGTTTCTAAAAGTATGTGCCACGTACAGGAGCTGCCACCCAAGTACCTGGTCGGATGGCTGCTGCTCACTGCTTGCAGCTTTCTCGGACTGATCTGTCTGAGTGTCTTTGGTGGTCGCTGGGAGCAGCCGATTTTTAGTCAACTACGTGGGGAACTCAAGGATTGGCTCCTGTGTCTGTAGGACTGTTGACCATAGAACCAATTTCCCCCGTACCATCGATTTGCAAGACTTCAAAATCTGTCTGGATTGTCAGATGATGCATGATGATCCAGAAAGAATGTCAAAAGACCATTGAATCATAAAGAGCCTCGCTATGACGGAATCCATACTCTTGCATTCAGAACTTTGCATGTTGGGGTCATTTACTAGTGAGGGGCATGCCCCAGTTCATCAGCTAACCCCCCACAACAAAACACAACACAATCAACAACACAACCAAAACAATCAACAAAAAATAATAATAAACAAAAACACAACAATCAGCAACCAAATTGCTAGCAAAATTGTTTACCAAACAACTAAACTAAACCAAAATCCTCAACAAACAAATCACGAAATCATATGAACAAACTAACCAACCAAAATACTCAACAAAGAAACCTGAGAATGAATCAAACAACAACAAAAATGTAAACCAAAACAATCAACGCAAAACCCATAAAACAAAAGAACCAACCACATGTAAGACCAAGATAAGCAAAACAACCAACAACACAGAAACAAAGACAAAACAACAAGGGTCCAACAAGCACGAACCCAAACAGCCAACCCACCACTTTCATCCCCAATGCCACACAGATCTGTGTGGTTTGTTCTGTCGCCATCAACGTGTCGCAGAAAAAAAACATCAAAGCTGGTTTACATCATGTGCTCAAACTGCCTTGCAATCTGCTCAAACTGGTCTGCTACTTTTTTCCTGAGAAAGAGGTTGGTTGGACAAGTGTATAGCCAGCGCCAATGCCAGACAATCTGTCCTGCTCTGCTGACAGTTTCAGATTTGAAACTGCTACATCTGAAAAACAGATTACACTACACTGTTTTCTGTTCAGGGTTCGCAGTGTTTCGTGTTCACAGTTCACAGTGTTTTCTGTTCACGGGATTTTTATGTAGCAACCTTTCAGCAAGGACTTGCAATTCACAAGCCATGCAATGTGTCGCTGGACTCTGAAGTGCCACGAAAAAAATCACCGTCAACCCAAGACGGTACTCCTTCACCTGTTTCACGGCGCTCTCACATTTCTCATTGGAAAACTGGGAACTGTTCCTGAGCACAAACGCAATCTTGTTTTCACTAGTCCCTTTGCGAGACTTCAGAACCTCCAGGATTTTGTCCAACTCGTTGTCTTCTAGAGTTTCCAAAATGTGTGGGAAATTCACGTTGCCCTGTTCACGTTTCAACTCAAAGTTCTCCTGTTTGGTCTTGGTAGTGCTTGGACATGACATCGCAGGAACGGCGCTCCAACTCTCTCATTACATCTTCATTCTTCAAGAAAAAGTTCTTCCTGCCACCATACACACAGGCCAATATCCGTAGAGCCCCAAGATGATAAAGTCCTGTACTTCGCTGTTGGGGAATAGTTAACCGCCACCGGCTTAAATCCTTCAGCATTCTCACGCAATGCTTGCGCCAAATCATCAAAGGTCTTCTGGCGGTTAAAGTAGGAGATGAGCTGTGGTGTGATGTGAAGTGATGTGATGAGATGTGGTGCGATTTGGTGAGATGTTATGTGATGTGGTGGAATGTGGTGGTGGTGAATCTCCGTAACTCGGAAGCTTTTCGACTAAACTTAACTTGGCCATTTTCGGAGGCAGGTTTGCTCCATGTTTTTGTGAAAATCACATGCCCCCTTTAATTTGGTAGCTCAGGCCTCCATGGTTGTATTTAAAGATAGATCATATACAAACATCATGACGCCCCACTGCGGGAACGCAAATGAATTCCCTGATGGCAGTGCAGCTGCCAGGTGAGAAAGAGGGAGACGAATCCATCAAATTGTCATCCTTAGTGGCAGCTTTCGAGTCGAAAGACTCCCAGGCACGCCGTTGCAGTCGTGGGATGTCCACTTGTCAACTCTTAACAGCTGGAACAGCTGGATCTCGATCTTGCGTGTCAGGTGCCCAAGGCTGCTATTGCTGCTCTTGGCCATACCTTGATCAACATCGACACCAGCGACAAGAAGAGCTTCGTAAAACTCATCGACTGCAATGGTTGGGTGCAGTTTTCAAAGGTGGCCTTCCACCAGTTGGTCGACGTTTTCAATGATAACAGTGGAGACCCGAGCCAAGCAGCTGGCGAAGTCCTGCTACATCTTAAGCACTGCAACCTGGTGTCCCTGAATCTCCAAGGGTGCAGCCTGATTCCATCAACTGCATGGCAGAAGCTGCGCGGTGGCAGCTGGACCAATTTGAGAGAAGCAAACTTTGATTCGTGCCTCGTATTGCAAATTTGGTTGCGATGTTTGGCCAGTTCGTTGAGACGCCGTGTTTTTTTTGAATGTTACGGGCCATTGTCACGGCTGTTTCTTTGACAACATTGCAAGGCCAGAAATGTGAAATAGACAGGTGCAAATAGTCGGGACTTGCAAAAGTCACTTGCAAAGAGGAGCGGCAACAGATTGCTTTTTCTTTATCCCCACAGTCCTCTTTTGAGAACTCCAGGTGCTTCAACAAAGACACCAGTGCCGATGGGGCCGCAGACCTGCTGGAAGTCTTGCGCAACTCTCCCCTGGAGAAGTTGAACTTTCGTAGTTGCTCTCAAATTCCGTCCACTGCGTGGCAGAAGCTGCGGGGTGCCAGCTGGACCAATTTGAAAGAAGCAGACTTTGAATTGTGCCTCGTTTTGCAAACTTGGTTGCGATGTTTGGCAAGTTCGTTGAGACGTCGTGTTTTTTTTTTAAAGTTAAGGGCCATTGTCACGGCTGTTTCTTTGACAACATTTGACAACATTGAAAGGCCAGAAATGTGAAATAGACAGGTGCAAATGGTCGGACTTGCAAAAGTCACTTGCAAGAGGAGCGGCAACAGAATGCCATCCTTTTATAGACTGCCCCGCCAAGATGGCATGCCTGTGTCGTCTGGGAACATCGCATATTGTCATCTTTAGTAGGCTGCCATCACATAGACACTTGAAAAGCTGCCAATAATCCATTATGTGTCATCTTGTTGGATACAGTGGGGGACCCACCCCCATGAATGGTACATCTGCCCTTCAAGTGAAGATGAGGATCCAGTTGCTTTTAAGGACGCATTCGCTCCTTTTGGGCTATCGCATAAATGGAAAATCGCATCATCAATTTGTTTTACTGATTTGCTTGCCCACGGGCTTGTCATTAAAACCCTGGAAATAAGGCATTTTTGTGCATCCAGGAAGAGAAAGATGAAGAGGGATGAAAAGAAACTAATTTAGATAAATATGTAGAAGATAGAGGAATGAAGATGAAAATTATTACCTGAGGTGTAAGGACCTGACCAGACCCAAAGGCTGAAAATTTATGAATAGCNTTTTTGTGCATCCAGGAAGAGAAAGATGAAGAGGGATGAAAAGAAACTGATATAGATTTTTATATGTAGAAGATAGAGGAATGAAGATGAAAATTATTACCTGAGGTGTAAGGACCTGACCAGACCCAAAGGCTGAAAATTTATGAATAGCACTTTCACCCCTAATAACCGNCCCTAATAACGGTTGAGGCGTCCTTGAGGTCAATGAACCCTCCAGCTCTCCAACAAAAAACACTTGTCAATGAAAAGGCCAAACAGTCCTGATTCTGTTTCCTAAATGGGATACTTCTCAATCAAAGCTCATCAAAGGCCCATGGAAGAGTAGCAACAACACAGCGAACCTCCATGTTCCTAACTACCGTGTACGCACCTGAGCACAAATGGTCACCTATGTATCCAACCTTTATCCAGCTCTGGAGTGCGATGATTCAATGGTATTGTTTTTTTTTGCGGACTGGGGAACGTGCTGTTAGAAACATATAAAGAGGAAGGTTTAGAAGCAAGAGGAATGAATATGAAGATGAAAATGATTAGAGATTTTTTCAAGTTTGATGCAACTTTGTAGGTAAGAGTGTGCATACGGTGTGATTTGGGCATCTTTTTCTGGGCAAATCGGGTGTAAACTCAACTGGCCTTTGCCTCAGAGAAAATCAGCAGTGATTTTTCGAGAATATTTTGCCGTAAATCCATCTTCATTGTATTTGGGGTCTTGTTCATTTGGGCTGTGGCTTCCCTCCACTCCAGGGATTTCATTGCTTATCACAACTTTTGTTATACTTACAAGTAGTTCCCGGGCGAGCCGGTGGCGGAAGTTTCAAAAGAAAAAAGAACTATATAGCAAAGAAAGAATTTGCCTATAGAATGTGCGCAAGATGACCGACCATTGCGATGTCCAAACTTTTTTCTTGGGTTTGAACGAAGCTTTTGCCGTTGCATGACTGTGATGTCATGCGCTTTGGGGTGATGTGTTTGTGATTTGACTTGCTTTCAAATAATGTGGCTAGTTGTGAGATGATTTGTGGTACTACTCCAACGTACCACTCCAGTACCACTCTGTACTACAAAGTACTACTCCAGTACTACTCCAGTACTACCAAGTACGACTCCAGTACTACTCTGTACTACAAAGTACTACGCCAGTACTACTCCAGTACTACTCTGTACTACGCCAGTACTACTCTGTACTACAAAGTACTACAACGTACCACGCCAGTACTACTCTGTACTACAATGTACTACGCCAGACTACAACGTACTACTCC